>JAEAOA010001107.1:5000-57500 GCA_016746295.1 Potamilus streckersoni | reverse complement strand
ACCATCGATTCAATCAAAGGAAGAATGACAGTACAAGTTTAATCTAACAACTTGGATATAACATTATGAAAACCAAATACACAACTCGAGAAATATACCTAACATCTGGTCAAGTTGAAAAATTATCAGCAGCTGTTGCTAAACGCAGCTCTGTTTCTTTGATGATCTCTCCGGAAACTTCAAATAAAATTGCAGTAAAAGTCATGCTAACGCAACAACAAATCAATAAACTCGACAAAGGAAAACCATTTGTGCTGAAATTATCTGTTTCTCAGGTAACTGCAATGTCAAAAGAAGGTGGATTTTTTGGACCAGCGTTATCAATAATAGCTAGCAAAGTTTTACCAGTACTTGGTACACTTGGACTTGCGGCTGCGTCAGGAGCAGTCTCTGGCGCAACGAAGAAAGCAGTCGAAGGTCGTGGTATCAAACAAATCTATCGGCAGTGACATAGTCACTCAGTTTTATGTAATAGTATAAAATAAAATGCCAACGAAAAAGTCGCCGAAAAAAACAAAATCATCGAAAAAAAAGACAACAACAAAACGCAAACAAACAAAACAAGGAGGAATTATTCCTTTCGCTCCACTTCTAGCGGGACTAGCGGGAAGTCTGCTGCCAAACTTACTAGGAATCGGACGCGGATTAACTCTACCAGGGACCAGACGTTATTGAGCAATTTTGACATCATTGAAAAATTGAAGGACGTTGTTGGATTTCGAGGAGTATTTTCCAAAGATGAACTCGATGACGTACCAACAGGCGGTTCTTGTGTTGTAAATATTGAAAACTTCAATGATGGCTCTGGCACCCACTGGGTTGCTGTCCACGATAACAATTATTTTGATTCGTTCGGACTTCCTCCAAGCGATCTCATAAAAAAATATATTTTTAAAAAATTTGATAAAATAAATTATTCGTCTAATCAACTACAGCCGATTGGAACATCAGCTTGTGGTTATTATTGTATCATGTTTGTCAGACAAATGCACCAGAGTAAAAACTCTGGGAGTAAAAACTTTTTGAAGTTTATTTTACAATTTGATGAGCATCCTTCTCATGCGAATGATAATATTGCAATCAATTTTATCTAAACTCCTTGATATAATAATGTCAACATACTGTCTCAAATGCAAAACTAAAACAGAGAACAAGGATGAGATGACGGAAAAAACGAAAAATAATAGAACGATGTTAAAAAGTATTTGTGCAATCTGTGGTAGAAAGAAAAGTATGTTTTTGAAAAAACAAGTAGGATCTAGCGTTGATAGAGTTATCTTGATCGACGATTAATCTTATGAAACAAAATAAAATAAAATGAAATGCAATTGTGATTGTGACAAAGATCTTTGCATAGAACAAGATAAAATCATTACGTACTGTCAACGTTGTAACAACAGAGAAATAATAGGGTTAGGTATAGATATACATAAACTAATTGGTAAATTACCAAAACCAAAAGGCGGTTGGACTTTGCCAGGTCATCGTTATACAGGTCCTTACAATCCGCTAGATCAACAACTAGATGAAAACGACAATCCATTGCCAGGACAAGAGCCTTATAATCAAGTGGATGCAATAGCAATGCGTCATGATATCTGTTATCGTGATCATGAAAACTCGAAAGCAGATTGTGATAAAGTAATGTTAGACGAATTACATGATATGGAGCCAACAAATCTACGAGAACGTTTTGATAGAAGATTTGTTCAAGGAATGATAGGAGCAAAATATAAACTTGGACTCGGCAAAGAATTATACGATGATCTTGCAGTCGAACTACACAGACCTAAAAAAAAAAGTTTCCGAGACGTAAAGTTGTTGCAAACGCTGTAGATGATATCTGGGCAATAGATTTGGTAGATGTATCCAATCTGGCTCAGTTTAACGTTGGCGCTGATGGCGCTCCAAAGAAGTATTTGTTTAACGTTATAGATGTTTTCAGCAAATACGCTTTTAGTGTGCCAGTTTCAGATAAAACAGGAACGTCAATCACTGATGCGCTAAAACAAATAATAACGAGTACTGAAAGAAAACCAAACAAAATCTGGACTGATCATGGAGCCGAGTTTTTTAACAAAAAGTTTGAGCAGTTTCTAGAACAAAATAATATTAAAAAATACGTTACAGGAAACGAAGGCAAAAGCGTTGTTGTTGAGAGATTTAATCGCACGCTAAACGAAAAATTACATAAACATATGACAGCTAAAAACACCAACAGATACATCGATGACCTTTCTCAAATCGTAGGCGAATATAATAACACGAAACATCAAACCATCAAAATGTCACCCAATGACGCTATCAAAAATCCAATATTAGCAAACGAAAACATGTACCGCAGACATAAATTTAAGGTCGGTGATAAAGTTAGAATCTCTTTGACTAAAAAGATATTTGAAAAAGGATTTACTCCAAACTGGAGCGAAGAAGTATTTGTTGTTGATAAAGTACTCTTAACAGTACCTGTAACGTACGCGTTAAAAGATCTGGCAGGTGAGCCTATAGTAGGTAGTTTTTACGAACAAGAACTACAAAAAACTGAACAAGATGTTTTCGTTATCGAAAAAGTGATTAGGAAAAAAGGAGATAAAAGTTTAGTCAAATGGCGTGGGTATAGTGACAAATTTAACAGTTGGATTCCAACCCGGTCGATTTTATCGACTGTGAAATAATGCTATTATAAATTTCCTCATACTTTCGTTTGATAGATTTGCATTTTACTGGTTTACATAATGATATTAGATATTGTCTGCGATCGTCAGAGATCGTCATTAGATTAAAGAGTTTGACAAATATGAAATCGAATTTTATATTTTTCTGTCGGTCTGGAATTTTGATGTTTAAAAAAGGTCTGATTAACTGCAAAAATACCTGCTGTTCAGTAACGGTAAAATTAAATTTTATAATTTTTTTAGCAATGTGATACTTGACATTATATTTTCCAGTGGTTGGTCTGCTATAATTATATCTGTTAACGACGGTGACTATTTCACCATCATCAGACTCGTTGTTATATAAAATATCATCTTCGTTATAACCAATGGATTTGTCTATCATATCATTAGAGATTGTTGAGACCTTATCGCTAGCAAGTCGTTTCATCATAACCATATTATAATATACTTTTTATCTAATTTGTTGTTATAAGATGACTGACAAGGTCAAATATCACCAAAAAGTTAATATAATAAACTACCACGAACTGACTGAAGCGGTAAGAAAATGCTTGTCAGGTTATAGTTCATATTCCGTTGACGTTATTGTAATGCAAGGTGATTCTCATAAAATATTACTAACAGAAGCAGAAAAAAATAAAATTAATGAAAGTGCAGTAACGACGCTAAAATTTGATTGCGATGATATTATAGCATTTGCTCATCATTGTTTGACTAAAACCGAATTACAAAATATTATTAATCATCATATCTAAAAATAATACTAGCATCATATTTGTTTGAAAAAGCTGATTTTGTTGCTCCATCAGCTACAAATTTTACTGCTCTGGGATTTATATTATAATATTTCGCCGCAGCTGTAATTGATTTGAATTTGATCTCCTCATCCGTTTCAAGGTTTAACGAAATAACAGGTTTTATGGGGCATCTAAAATTAATACCACCACCTCGTCCTTTTCTCACATTTTCCTGTTGGGTCACTAGCTCCAGATTTTCCAATCGATTGTCTGTTTTTACATTATTGATATGATTAATAACCAGACCATTGGGTATAGATCCGTTGAACACCTCGTAAACAAACCTATGACCAGTATAACAAACTCGATCTGTCGATGTTCCTCTAACAGTCACACTGATATATCCCATATTGCTCATATTATTAAGAACTTTTTTCGTTTTTCTGTTTCTTATAATACCACGATCGTTAGCCTCGTATAAATCAAAGACCGGATGCGGCTGAAACTCATCTTGTAAGGATAAATTTTCAATATTATCATCAGTGACTTTACCATTATAATGATATACTCGTTTCCCCTCTGGAATGTCATCGCAAAATAACGTGTAAATAAAATCTTTTCTAAACATCGTAATCCTTTCAGTATTATCTCCCTTTACACTAATCGTATAACCCGCTAACGTTGCTTTACCAACAGATATTCCAGTTTTGATATTAATAACCGAACCAAGTGCATTTCCAGCGTACAGGTTGTACTTCGGATAAACATGATATACCTCTTGCTCACGTGCGCTTGTCAGATTTACTGTCATTATATTATAGGTGATATTTTTTATCTCTAATTGTTTTTCTAGCGCATGCGCAGTGTGCGGTAAATTATCAATTAGATATTAGACTATAATATAATAATGTTGAAATTGCGTGATATAGCCAAGAGAAGTCTTATGGGAGAACCTGATAAAATAGCGACTGCTTTTACAGGTTTTGACAATAGTTATCAGTTTGATAATCAAAACGTTTTAGTAAATTTTTCTGAAACAAATCTCTTTCATCTGCTACAGACGACTGTAAAACGTGAGCTTGAAAAACACAAGGGTCTAAGATTGTTAGTGCAATATCACGTTATATTTTCAAAACTACTTGTGACGGAAGAATCTACTAACAAGGAAATTGCAGACCCTTACATCAACGCAAAATCTAGACGTGTTTTACTTGGTAGTGATCTTTTGTCACTATCTAATGAAATACACCAAGAAATTTGGAAAAAAATAGAAGAATTTACCGAATTAGGTTCGGGTTGGAAGTTTGAAATGATCAAGGAAATTTTGTTTCACACGATGAAATATGACGCATTACGCGGTAGTTCGTATATCGACCTGCCACCAAAAATAAAAAATAAACAGTGCTGTATAAACATAAAAAACGTCGATAGCAAATGTTTCCAATGGGCCGTTCTTTCCGCGCTATTTCCAGCAGAAAAAAATGCTGATCGTGTTGAGAAGTATATCAGTCACGTGTCAAGATTAAATTGTGCTGGTATTGACTTTCCAGTGGCAGAAAATCAAATACCAAAGTTTGAAAAGCAAAATAATGTTTCGATTAACGTTTTCGGATTAGATGAAAAAGAAAATGTCTATCCGAGGTATATTTCAGAAAAAGCTTCACAATCGACTATCAATTTACTGTTTTATAAAAATCATTACGTTTGGATCAAAAACTTTAACAGACTAGTTGGAAGACAGTATAATAAAAATAACAACAAAAAGTTCTTTTGTTATCGCTGCTTGCACGGTTGTAGAGACAATGAAACATTACAAAAGCATTTGCAGTACTGTAGTGACGTACAAAGAATAACAATGCCATCTAAAAAAGATAGCGTGTTACAGTTTGTCCATCATAATCATAAACTAAAAATTCCTTTCGTCATATACGTCGATTTCGAATGCTTACTTCAACCTGTACTTGGCGTAGAAAATGATCCTAACCAATCGAGTACAAGAAAAATTCAAAATCATGTTCCATGTGGAGTAGCGTACAAGGTAGTTTGTTGCGCTGATTCGAGGTTATCTAAACCGATCAAATTATATCGAGGTAAAAATCCAGCTGTCTGGCTTCTCAAGCAGTTGATTAACGAAGTTGATAATATTACTTATCGTTTGAAAAAAGTAACTCCAATGTTAAAATTAACACCTCAACAAGAATCTGCTCACGAGCAAGCGAAAATTTGTTATATTTGTGAAAAAGCTTTTGACCCTGACAACAAAAAAGTACGTGACCATTGCCATTTGACCGGACAGTATCGTGGAGCGGCTCATGACCAGTGTAATTTAAAATTTCACGCTCCAGATTTTATTCCAGTTATTCTTCACAATTTTCGAGGATATGATAGCCATATTATAGTAGAAGCTTTTGGTGATCTTGATATAAAATCTCGTCTAAAACTCGATAACATCATCAAATGCATCCCAAATAATTTTGAAAAGTACATGTCAGTTACGCTAGGTAAATTGCGTTTTATTGACAGCCTGCAGTTTATGGCAGACTCGTTAGATGAGTTAGTAAAAGGTTGTAGTAAATTTAATAACCTAAGAGACTGTTTTGGAGATAAATTTAATCTATTAGCTAAAAAAGGAGTTTTTCCATACGAATATCTCGACGATTGGAGTAAATTTGATGAAACATCTTTACCTAGCAAAGACAAATTTTACTCGCAACTTAAAAAAGAAAATATAACTGATGACGAGTACAAGTATGCACAAGATATTTGGAAAGAGTTTGATTGTGAGACTTTTGGTGATTATCACGATTTGTATTTGAAAACTGACGTGTTATTATTAGCAGATGTTTTTGAAAGTTTTCGAGAAGTGAGTTATAATAATTACGGACTAGATCCTTGCTGGTATTATTCTGCCCCCGGACTGTCATGGGATGCTCTGTTAAAGTTTAGTAAGGTAAGGTTGGAATTACTGACTGATGTTGATATGTTCAATTTTATTGAAAAAGGTATCCGAGGCGGTATTAGCGTGATAACGAAGAAATATGCTGAAGCAAACAACAAATATTTGAAAGAGTATAATCCTGACCTTCCTTCGAAGTATATAGTTTATCTAGATTGCAATAACTTGTACGGGTATTCGATGGCAGAACCAATGCCTCTTGGTGGCTTTCATTGGATCACGGCTGATCAATTTCTATCAGAGACAGAAAAAAAGATACCCGACGATGTTTCGTATTTCGTTGAAGTTGATCTCGATTATCCTATTTCACTACACAAACTACATAACGATTACCCTTTCTGTGCGGAATCGATGGTTATAGATTATAGTTTGTTATCAGAAGAACAACAAGCGTCAGCATTACCAAGACAACATTCTATGGTAAAGAAACTAGTACCAAATTTGCTTCATAAACGTAATTATGTTTTGCATTACAAAGCTTTAAAACAAGCAGTCGATGCTGGTCTCGTGTTGAGAAAAGTTCATCGCGTACTAAAATTTAATCAGTCGCCGTGGATGAGAGGTTATATTAACTCAAACACTACAAGAAGAGCTGCGGCAAAAACTGATTTTGAGAAAAACTTTTTCAAACTGATGAACAATTCCGTTTTTGGTAAGACGATGGAGAATATTAGGAAACGCGTAAATATCGAACTAGTCAATGATGTCAATCGCAGAAACAAACTTGTGTCAGACGATGATTTTGTGAGCATGAAAATATTTAATGAAAATCTTGTTGCGATACAAAGAAGAAAAACAAATCTAAAACTAAACAAGCCGATCTATGTTGGAGCTTCAGTGTTAGATTTATCAAAGTGGCTGATGTACGATTTTCATTATAATTTTGTTAAAAATCAATGGCCGGCTAGTAGATTATTATTTACTGATACTGATTCGCTCGTATATGAAATTGAATGTGAGGACATCTATCAGGATATGCATGATAATAGATATCTGTTTGATCTTTCTGATTACCCACGTGACAGTAAATTTCATGACGACACAAATAAAAAGGTTATTGGTAAGTTCAAAGATGAAATGAACTCGAGCGCTATCAAATACTTTATCGGATTACGTAGTAAAATGTATGCCGTATTGTTAGACAATAATAAAATAACAAAAAAAGCAAAAGGTCTGCCTCGTGATTTTGTTAAAAAGTTTATAAAATTTGATGACTACAAGTATGCGCTTGATGGCGGTGTTAGTTTTATAAGAGCTATGTCAATTCGGACAAATCATCATAAGCTCGAAACAGATGTCCTTATCAAACGCGGTTTGAGCAATTTTGATGATAAACGTTATTGCGAAAATGGGGTAGATACATTTGCACTTGGGTATTGTCATGATGATAGAGATATATTTGACATTATCTTTGCAAACTAAAATTTTATCTAAACTTTAAAAATAATGTTTGAAAATTTGACAGTAACAAATAGCTACAGTAGCAAAATCAAATATCTAATGATGGACGGCAAACCATTGACAGTTGAAATTAATAATGAAACATCAGGCATATGCTTTAGTGGTACTCGTGACAAGTTAAAACTTTCGCTCATCAGATCTGATGACAGCGAGTATTTTAATTATCTCGAACAATTGTATCAAAAGTTGCTAGCGGAATTTAACAACTTTCACTGTCCGATTAGTCAGCAAAAATATACCAAACTTACAATTGATCTTGATCGGTCAAAGGTGTATTTTATCGACAAAAAATACCCTCTTAACAAATCACAAATAAAAGATTTGTTTGAGTCCCGTCGTTATGTGAGCGGTAAAGTAAAGTTTAGCCTCTATTACCATGATAATGAAATATTTTTGATATCTACAGTTGAGACATTAACAGTTGGTAATGAGGTATAACACCACTTACCTTACTGGAATTCTAATGCGTAATTTAGTCCACAATCGCCACGCTCTGCTAAATCGTAATGATTTGGAAAATTGAGTCTGACATATCATTCTGCTTATTCTGGAAGATCACGTAATTAAATTTTACCTGTTACCTAGGTATTTTGCAACAGATGTTCTATTGTATTTGTTTGGAGGTCTAGAGAGGTTGTTGAGCTCGGATTCTTAACGCAATTATTGATTGCAACAGGTGTTCTATTACGTTACCTAGGTATTTTGTATTTGTTGAGCTCGGATTCTTAACGCAATTATTGATTGCAATAGGTTTTCTATTACGTTACCTAGGTATTTTGTATTTGTTTGGAGGTCTGGAGGGGGTTGTTGAGCTCGGATTCTTACTTTCTCCTACTACTTTGAAAGTGAATTCTCTACCTAAAAGAATCGCCGAAATTTAACATATCTAAACATTTTACAGTTATAAAATTTAGATAGAGGGGGAGGAGAGGGAAGGAAAGAGGGAAGGAGAGATGGTGAACGGGGCTTATTCTTATCTGATCCTACGTTGACAAACAGCGAGAGGGACAATGTCTGCTATGTTTGATTGGATCGGGTCACAGCGATATCCAATCGGAATTGAGATAGTGGGTGTGCTTACTATGTTTACTTTGAGAACGAAGCCACTCGTACTTTGGCGGCAAAACCTAGAGGTAGATTCTAAGGAAAACAATACTTCAAAAGTTCACTAAGTTATTTGCTCGAATTTTGCAGAATAGTTCGGCATCATAATTGTAATTATTTGTAGTATGTATGCTTAATTACTAGGATCCTTTAGTATAAAGACTTACCTTTACGAGGCGGAATTGTGTAGATTGTTAGCCTGTGGTCAGAATTAAGTTTGTAATTCGTTATTAGGTTACTTCGTAGTCAACTAGAGCATTTAT
Source organism: Potamilus streckersoni (assembly GCA_016746295.1). NCBI lineage: Eukaryota > Metazoa > Mollusca > Bivalvia > Unionida > Unionidae > Potamilus > Potamilus streckersoni. The sequence continues at coordinate 48,301 of JAEAOA010001107.1, read as the reverse complement.
TAATGCGTTATGTTAGAATCTGCGCATGCTTGAATTGTTAATTTGGAATGCTTGAAGTATGTGAGATTAGTTACTATGGACTTATGAATGGATCAGAGCATGGATATTTGAATATTTGCGTTCTTTTTGAACGAATGCGTGACCGAAGAAATTTAATTTAATAGCCGTTATCTGATGATATTCTGTGTGTAGTGTGAGATGAGAGGGCTAAGGTAAAGAGATTGTACCGTTCTTGCGTTTTCACATGAAGCTTTTTAGGGGACACAGAACTTCGGGTTCCAATGTGTCTAGAGTCTACAATATTCAGAGACGGAATTGAGTCTGTAGCCAAGACAGTCGAAGTCGACAGACGAGTAGTCGTTGTAGAGGAAGTGGAGGAGAAGAAGCAATCTAGAGGAAGTGGAGGAGGATATGAAGTATAGAGAAAGTTGAGGAGGAGAAAGAAGAGAAGGAATTTGGAGAAAAGTCGAGGAGGAAGTAGGAGAAGGGAGCCGTAGAAACAAGAGAGAGAAAGGATACACCAGATGAGTAGAAATACAATGACAGGTTGAAATCAATATCACACTACTAATCATGTGATTCAATAGGCTTATTAAAGTGTCGAGCAGCCCTCGAGGTGGTTTGAAGTTGAGACCTTGTCACCATCATCATCTGAGGGTAACCTAATACCTCTGTCTTCAAAGGACATCAATGTTTGAATAATATCACCAGCTGTGAATGATGTCTCCCCTGTAAACAAGAAGTAATTACATGATTCAGTTTATGCTAATGACAGAATCTTCTGAAATGTTTGCTTAAAATAGATATTACAACTGTTTATTTAGCCATTAGGTCTTCATTTAGCAACGAATAATAAGAAAAAAAAATCTTTCTGAGACAGTCAAATATGAAACAATTGATATAACTGAGGAGGGGAAAGAACAACATGAACTTTGCTGGCTTGGAATGAGTATCTACACATATATCGAAATCATTTGTAAGTACCATTTTGTTCCGTTAAAGAAGAAATATTCATTCGCTCTTAGTGCGGAGTAAAAATCACTATATATGAAGTATACTAAACAAAAACAGGAATAATAAAACAGAAAGTGAAAGTAAAATATAGAAAATGAAGGAAAGAAATCATCAAATGTTACTTAATAAAAAATATTCATTTGCATATACATGGAACATATTAATATAAATATCAATATGTTGCTTCTTTTATATTCAGTTATGATGAAGATTTGTTGTTCTTGCTTATTACTTGTTATAAATTTAAATTTATATATTCTATGAAAAATTTCTGACAGTTATTTTTCGGACGATTTAATATTCGTAACCTATCTTTCTTAATTCATTGATGGCCATATTTGTAGCATTTTTAGAGTACCCAAAGTCTAGGACAGCCAAAACTGCAGGTGTATTCAAATCCAGATCGGCTTCCCTCTTCTTTTGTTTTCAATATAACAAATATTTTTGTTTAGGATAAAGGTGTATTTTTAAATTGACAATTGAGTGACATACATCTATCCGAAAAAATATTACATAGCCTAAATTGTTTCCTTTAATTTGTCTTCCCAAACAAGTGGAAATAATTGATATTTTGACTTGATGACTGTATTCTATCTTTCCTTATTCGTATAATGAACATTGAAAATATAATTTCGATGAGGCAGTAGAAACAACAATAAATAATAATCGCTACTCCCCTACATGAACACATCGAACAAGCCACTAAACAGTTACATTTTTAAAACAAAATTAGCAGTTATTATAGCACCATGGAGGTATGCGCGGATATTAGTCTTTTATATCCAAATACAATGAGAAGCATATTTCATGTTTACAAATATACAGAGCTCGCAAGCAGCAAGAGCCTATCAGGATTATAAAGTTAGTAGGCAGCAAATACGCGAGAGAGACAAAACGGAGACATATTGGTAGATAGTAGTGATATAATTTACTGTCAATTTGCTTTTAACAAGACACCCACCATTATCTCTTGTCTCAAGCGTCATGGTTTTATTTATTTGTTCCCAAGTTAACTGTTCTTCTAAAGCTAGATCTTTTGAAGAAACCTTCTGTAAATCGGATAAGATATTGTTTTTTCTATCGCGTTCGATAACGTCATTATCCGTAGGAAGCTTGATTCCTCTGTCCTCAAAGGAAAACAGCACTTGCAGAATATCATTAGCTGCGAACGATGTCTTCCCTGCAAACGCATCATTGACATAATACAGTTTCAGATATTAAAATAAAATTCTGAACTAAAAGGACAAACCAGATATTTTGTTAGTTTCCTACTCCTTTGGTCTCATCTCAGTCAGCAGGGAATAATGATAAAGAAAACCAATTGAAGACAAATTTAACATGGTGATATAACTGCAGAGAGAACATTCATTGCGAAATTCGCGACCTTGAAATTAGTATTTTACAAGTTTAACAAAACTTTTTTCTAATTAGCACTGAATTCAGTAGTTAAAGAAATATGCAGTCTGTCTTATCGCATAGTATCAATCAACACATAAAAATGAAGTCAGAAAACATAGATAATAAGAAACAGAAAGTACATTCTGAACTATACATAAATGAAGAAAAACAATCAGTTTTACTTTTAAATGTATAAATGTGCATCTTCATGAATCCCAGTTTTAAATACTTTAATACATTATTTATTTTATATTTATGCATAATGAAATTTCTCTGATCGTGTTTATTTCTTGTTTTAATTTCAAGGTTTAGCATTTTCCAACAGATGCATCTCAGATATATTTTTGATATAAATATAACCTCTCCTTCTCAGTTCCTTGATGGCCATGGTCACGGATCTTCTGGAGTACCCAAATTCCAAAACAATGAAGACTGATAATGGATTCAAATCCGACAAGACCTCCAGCTTTGGTTTATTTTCTAAGAATAATGGTTGGAAGTAAAGTACATCTGTATACCACAAGCGAGTATTATGTAACACTTTATAACTAAACAATGAACGCGTATGAGTCTTACAATGCGGCTGCTTCTAAATTTTATTCTGACACCTGTGTCAAAAGAGGACAGTGTTCTTTAAACAAAACATAAGATATTGAAAATTTAGACCTTGCACAAATTTCATTCTGAAACAGCTGGCTGCGTACTGCAATTAAAACTATTTGCACATTTTTTTCTGGAACGATATCAAGGAGTATACAAATAATGATAATCCTATTTTACTAAAGTCGTGGAATGGCAATGCATGTCAACATAAGGCGTTTGGCAGTTAAAAGAGAGAGAGAGAGAGAGAGAGAGAGAGAGAGAGAGAGAGAGAGAGAGAGAGAGAGAGAGAGAGAGAGAGAGAGAGAGAGAGAGAGAGAGAGAGAGAGAGAGAGAGAGAGAGAGAGAGAGAGAGAGAGACAGACAGACAGACAGACAGAAGTATTGGTCCTCAATCATGCAAAGTTGTCATTGGAGATGACGGTATCCAATACTTCTTAAATGTTTATGTTGCTATTGCAACCGTTGCATACCTGGAATCACATGTGTTATGAACTAACATTTTGTATTAGTTACATTCTCATAAACACTGATAAGCTTACCTTGCTTTTAAACAGTAAACTCATTCCAACTCTGCTCTATAACTTCTGACCGAGATGCCATTCGGACAGCAGACAATGGCTTCTCCTCAGACTAGATAATGAAATAATGGCAATGTCTTCATAATTTCGTTTTTTTAATCCATTTTCCAAGCAAGCACATAATGCCTTAAATATCCTTATTGATTAATGTTTCATTTTAGTTCTATATATTTAATGTAGTTACCAAATGATTTCACATTATAAACATAATATCAATGAATATATGTATAACTCCTTGAAAACCATACTAAATTATACTCCAAAAGTGTTAATAAATTTACTGTATACTTGATTGCCAAAATACAAATCTATGCACACTCAACCTTCAGATTTGACTCCTAGCAACACAAATTATATATTTTGAGATTTATTAATGACGAATATCGCACATTTCTTCCCTTTTCTAAATAAAGACTCTTGAGCGGGTTTATAATTCCTACATCAAATAACTTAGAACCTAATTGTGATCATTATAGTTCACTGGAACTTTGCTCTGGAATAATATTCCAGTTGAGATTAGAAATGCCCACTCTATTTCCTCTTTCCAAACCCAGTATATACAATGGCTTCAGAGATGCAGCAAAAATAATTAGATTCCTTTGAATGAGGGCCTCAAGGTAGATTAGTTCTTAACTAATTGAGTTACCCTCTTTAAATAAAGTAATAATAATAATAATAATAATAATAATAATAATAATAATAATAATAATAATAATAATAATAATAATAATAAAATAATAATAACTGGTGATATACCGTTTTACTGACATTTGTGGTTTCAGTCTCTGTTTCTGTTGTCCTTCTTGATGTATTGTACTTAAATTGCTCAAAGTGTGGACAGTCCGGGAACAGCTTGAAGCATTCCACACAAGAGTCATCTCCCTGTTCACATTGATTGAATCCACAGTCGCATGCGTAGCACCTGACTGCGTCCTGATCACCTGATCGTGAATTAATAGGATACAAGACATTAACAGATACTGGTGTTTACAAAATAGGAACTATTTCTGAAGCATGCAAATGGCAAAAATTTCATTATTACAACATATTTATATAATTATCGGAGTGTAGAATGTAATCATATGCTGATGAAGATGCACTGCTCTGGTCCATTTCCAATTTGTCACAGGATAAGGCTATAAATAACTTGGTTTTGCCTTGAATCTATTTTTCACCTTATTCGTTGTACAGATGTACAACGTTACCTGGGGCGAATCATTGGCCACCAGGTAAAGTGATTTGGAAATTACATGTAGGCAGAAACCCAAGGAAAATCATTGATTGTCTGAACATTTGACCGTAACTATTATTTGCTCCAATGGATTTAGCTTGATACACTGTGAACTGAGACACAAGACATTTGCATTTTGTCAGTGGTGGTCGAACTTTCTACCATCGTCTCAGGCCATAGGGGTAAGTGTCAAAGTATTATTTTATTTTATTTGTGAAACCTTTTCCCGGTTTTGTGTTATATCGGGTAATAAAAGTTTTTTTTTACAGTGCTTGCTTTGTTATTACCATTTTAGTAATAAATAGTTTTGTTTTGTTTTAGCCTATTGTAGACTACGGGAGCCTATTGTAGATTATGGGAGCTATTGTGGCCTGTTGGATACTATTGTAGACAACGGGAGCCTATTGTAGATTATGGGAGCTATTGTTGCCTATTGGATCCTATAGTAGCCTGTTAAATACTATTGTAGACTACAGGAGCCTATTGTAGATTCTGGAAGCTATTGTAGCCTATTGGATCCTATTGTAGCCTGTTGGATACTATTGTGGATTATGAGAGCTATTGTGGCCTGTTGGATCCTATTGTAGCCTGTTGGACACTATTGGGCATTAGTAGACACTATGGGAGTTTAGTGGAAACTATTGTTACCTATTGGATAGTGTACACTATGGGAGCTTAGTGGTCACTATGGAAGCTTAATGGGCATTAAGGGAGCTTAGTGGATATTATTGGACATTAGAGGTTGTTATTGGGCTGACAGAGGCTTATTGGAACTGACGAAGTCTTAGTGGAGATTCAGTGTCCGATGAGAGCTTACTATAACTATTCATGGTTGGATTGGATGTAACTGTATTGCAGCAAGCCGTCTACGTCTAGGTGTATGTAGATATGCATGTATGTAAATTATTATACATAAGGAATTCGTGATGTATATGAACGTGGATCGATAAGAAAGTGATCCAGTGAAACTGCAGAGTTCCAGTTCGCATATTGAATAAACTGTAGTCACAGATTATCAAATGAATTTCTGTTTACAGTGATACATGATCATTTATTTGTGTTCATCTATTTGTGTATTTAGTTGAACGCATGATTTAGTCGAAATAATATAATAACATTATGAGTATTGCTCATTTTCCTGTCTCGAGAGATTTTGTGAATCTTAAAGAGTAATGCATACAATAGATAATGTGAGTCTCATTTTTCATTTTTCACTTTTCATTTTTCATAATACGTGGTATATTTGTTTTAGGCTAGAGGCCAATGAATCATACTTTTGTATTTTTTTCTGTATCATTTAATGAGTGAATGTAGGATAAATTTCATCAATTGTATGACAGGAGTGTGAGAATCAGTGTATTTGTTTTGTGTTCACATATATATCTAGTATTTCATTTGATAAATTCCAATCATTCATCGCTTCGTGTTTGTTGTTATTCATTTAATCGAAAAAGAGAAAACCCACTCGGTTTCAATTGTTACACAGTTCACTATAAATACATCTGCATGCATGATTTTTTTTTCAGAAACTATATTTTCACTGACCATATTTTGTTACAGAATTATACGTCAGTATATTTGTTAACTTTGATGTGTCGCATCAAATCAGCAACTAACTGTCCTGTATTTTTTTTACTTTTCGTACGTGGTTGTTGTCTGTTGGTACACGTCATACAATTCCCTTCTTTTATTCTCAAGGATGGAACGTGCATTGAAGTGTTTGAATCTTGAAGCAGCAAATTTACTTTTACGTTTATGTATCCACATTATTGGAAAAAATGTGATTGTGTAAAAAGGAGCATTGAAATTTTCAAACTAAATTTCCACTTTTTCTTTAAATAATGCTAACTCTTTCCTTGTATTATACCAACGTTAATGATAATACGAATGTACACACCTGAGTAATAAAACCCAGCAGCTCTTATATGCTTCAAGTCAAGTCCAGAGATGAAGAGATGACTGGAAATGTTGCGAAAGTTGACAGTCTCACGTTATAACATGAATAGTATGATGTTATGTATATAAATTTAATTCCTTGTGTGTTAGTTTTGAATTCTTTTATTTTATTTTTAGTTCATTACATGTTATTTTAATGATAACTTTTTTCACTAGTTTTGACACTTTTCCAGAAATTTCAGTTCATTTCTGTTAAAACTAATAAACGTGCAGTTCGTAGAAACATTATATCTCTTATTGACCTAGATATCAGATCCAGTTTCAGCTCTGTTGTAAACAACTAGCTTTAATTTTATTGTTATTGATTGTTATAGCAAGATTAGTTCAATGTAATCAAATCCGTAAATGGACTTCGTGATAATTGGCACAATGTTTCTACGTTTTGTCTAAGAAAGTGATCACGTAATCCTATCAGGTGATCCCTTATTGCGTTTTAGTTAGCGTTAAGACGGTTATTTCATTGTGATTTGTTTCACTTATAATTCGTACCTTCGGAGCTCAAAGGTATTTTGTATGTTGTTGCCAGGTTAGTTTAATTTTTTATTTAGAATAGTTAATTTCCTTTAATATCTAGTGCTCATCAAAATTCATATACAAAGACATTTACTAAAATTATTCGATATTCTAAAGCGGAAATATTATTTATAGTGATTTAACAAGGAACTGTTGACGTGACAACAAAAACAGTTTATAGAAGATGTCATTGCCTTCCATTTTGAAACTTCATCGGGATTTGAACTCAGTTTTTTGGATTAGATTCATAAGTCGTAAGTCCTTTTTCGTATTTTTAACTTGTTATTTAGCTAGGGAAAAATTATTTTGTTAAAATTTACAAAGCTTGTTTGCTTCACTCTTTACCTTGTTACTTTTTTACGAGCCTAGACACGTAGCATATGGAAACCTTATATTCCTTGTCTCCTGAGACGAGGAAACCTCTGAAGAATAATGAACTAGACATCGTTAATACAACAGATGGATCCAACTGCATGATCGTAGACTTCGGAGTGTTTGGCACAGCACGCTAGCTTCTTTATCTAACATTTCAAGAAAAGAGAGTATCCTTATGTTTTGATGCTGGATGCTATCTTTAATATTTAATTTTGAGCATGTTACTTGAAGTTACTGAGATACACTTATAATTTTTATTAAATTTAGTGAGGCAGTTCATTATACGCAAGGGAACGTGGAAGCCTGGTGCGTAGAGTGTCGGACTGGTTATTAAAGTGTCACAAGTTTATTAACCCAGCTCCTCTCTGATTTTGGAAACTACATTAAGTTCCTATTTCATATGCATGATATAGCCAAAAATGCGTGAAAGGTACCGCAAGAAAAAACAAAACCAAACAATCCCCCAACAAATAATTTAACGTATCGACAGTCTTAATTTTTTTTAGTAAGCGATGTGTTCATGGAACACAGATACCCCACAACAGTGCCTGGAATAAAGTAAACACTAAGCTTAACGAAGGTGTGACGGGACGGACTTACAGCTGTGGCATTAGCATTGTATGCCTCTGTAGTGATGGGGCATAAAAATAGAGTATGAACAGTGTACGTGATTAAAAATTAAGTAAATGTATAATGAAAACTAAATAGCCCGCACACAACAATTATGTGTACCATACAAAAATGTATACCTATGAAATGAGTTTATGGTCAACAACAACATAGTGCACATATAGACAGTAGTACCTGTATTGTCTTATGTAAGGACTGTTGTGCATCTTTATTGATCGCTTGAAATACTTATTGTACAGTTTTCAGTTCGTAATGTTTGTAAATTTTATCTCCTCTTCCTCGCACTATTGATACCTACGATTTTCAGACGGCTTTTAGCATCTAGCCACTTTAACTTGTAAAAAAGTCGCACTTATTCTATAACACAGTTGAGAAAAGTTAACTGACTTCTCTTATCATCATTTGAAATGAATATTTATTTTGAGTAATTAATTTTGTCGTGAAAGTTTATTTTATAAGATGGAACTAATTTCCAAATGTTTGTCAACCTTGTTTCAGCCCTGCACAAGTCTGCATAGATATTATTTTCGTCCTTCTACTCCCTTTTCCTCTTCTTCTTTTTCGTCATCTTCTTCCTTTTTTACAATTGCTATCATATTGAATATTTTATGATATAAAGCCATAAATTAGCGGGCATCTATCTCTCTATTGATGCAGGACGGGCAGCAATGTGAATATTAATGGAGAATGGAAAGGGGAGAAATAGATGGCGTGTATGTATGTATTGCATTTGTCTGTTTCTTGTACATATTTATATTAAATAAAATCAATGAAAACTTTTAAAACTTTAAAGGAGAATAATAAATGCTTATGTGATAGTTGTCAATAAAGTGTTTTTATAAATTCATGGCTTGACAGTCCCATCTCAGTATATATCACTGGTTAAAGCTATTTCGATACTAAAGAACTCTAATCTGATATTTCCTACCCCTCCCAGTTTGTTTAATGTATTGAGTATTGTCCCTCAAATATGAATGAAGTATGCATTTATTCTCGTTTTGATGATATTTCAAGTCTTATTTCATGCCTTTCTTTTCTGTTTAATTGTATAGCAACATGAACGTTTCCAAATGTTGGTTTATAGAATCGTACTCCTGACCTCCCAACACACACACACACACACACACACACACACACACACACACACACACACACTTCAAGCACAAAATCTTTTCGGGTTGGTTTTATTGCTTTTCATGCCTTTACGTTTTATCTTCATTTTCTGTTGTTCCTACAGCAGACCTCTCCCTATAAAAGAAGAAAACATCTCACTACCGTTAGTATTTCTTAGTTAGGTCATAAAGACTGAGTTCGCTATTACTGGCCTTCTCCCTTAAGGCTTATTTCTCTATATTTTCTTGTCGCAATTAATTTGTTGGGTGCCGTATATGTGTGCAGATATGTTACCATTATAACATTCTTTGTAAGTGTCGGGAATATACTTTAAATGGATAATATTTAATAGTTTTGTACAATCTATACTTATTACAGAAAATTCGGTGTGTTTGTGTTTCTAAGTACATTGAAATATGTAGACAAAATTTAGAATTAGCTGACACACATCAACGGTATTATGTTATCATATTTCATTATTTGTCTTACCTGTAATGAGGATCCCATTATGATATTGTGCAATTAAATATACAGCCGATGCATCAGATTCATTTGTTTAATGACTTACCTATTCTCACTTCTGTCGCATCTTGTCTTGCCTCGTTAGCCTTTCTTAGCTGGAGCTTTGCCTATAAGTTTGTGGAAAATACATGCATTTATTTAAACTAGAACTCTACAAAAAATAGTCTGCTCTTGAGTGATATCTAGTAGCTTGTTCGGGTAGAGGAAGGTGGAACGAATGAAACGAAGCTGTGCTCAACACCCCTGTCCATACACACCACGTCTATACATGCTCGCTAGAAGTACAACTTTTCCATGAGAGTAATATTTTTTGTTTATAATTAGATGAAAAATTATATATATATATATATATATATATATATATATATATATATATATATATATATATATATATATATATATATTACTTTTCATGATAATGAAATGTGATACAAATTTTATAATGAGATTTTGAAACATATCAGGTGAAAAAGAATGGTACCGCCACAACAGCAGTATCATTTTTGAACTATTTTCCTTTCCCACTTATGAACTGTAACAGCCTTACGTGTGTTATTTTAACCCGTATTTCCATATTTAGGTCTATTTTATTTTCCTCATTCACTCCCAACCCAATCTCTCTCTCTCTCTCTCTCTCTCTCTCTCTCTCTCTCTCTCTCTCTCTCTCTCTCTCTCTCTCTCTCTCTCTCTCTCTCTCTCCTCATTCTAGATGAACAGATCATCTTAAAATATGTAAAGTCTGCAGACACTCTAGCAAACATTTATTGAATCAACAATCAAGGGTCATCATACAATGACATGCGACGAACCCTCAACAAGAAGAACAAGTAGACTTCAATAATGAGCATTTATAACAAGTTTCACGTGAATGAAATGTGGTGATGTGGTTATGATTTGTAACGTAGCTTTAACAATTTTTCAGTTATATCGCTACGATTTCTGCAGTGTGGCAGTTTATAGTGATGTCTAGCACTGGGGCATCATACCACAGACATGTAGCATGATGTCCCACCCAGTCTGATTTTCCTGACACCAGGCCGACTAGTCCTAACTCTAACCTCTTAATGCTGAGCGCCAAGCAAGGTAGCTGTTAGTACCATTTTTGTAAGTCTTTAGGATCGAACCCACGACCTCCCGCATCCGAGGCGGACGCTCTAACCACTAGGCCACCGGAGCGGTCACGTGAATCAAGTAAACGACGTTAATGAATAGCATTAGTTCATTCACTGACAATTTGCTTCACGTGAATCAAGTGTGAATCAAGCATATTGTCAGTGAACGAACTGAGATGACATGTTGCTATTCATTTACGTCGCTGTGTCGCATACTGTTACATTTCACGATAATGGTTCTCTTTTTGAAAGGTTAAACTCGTGATTAAATATAGCAATATTGATATTTTTGATTAGAACTCTTATTACAAAGATGACCATACTTTATAAAGATGGAGAAATCGGGTATCACTTTCAAAATATGGGTGCAACCGCTGGTACCGTACTAGATTGCAAACTTACCATGACCACTATCAATTATGTTTCATGCAGAAATAAACAAAATAAGGAACCAAAATCCATACAAGCAGCCTCAGAATCATGAACATATCTTGTTTTAAGATGTTACACTTCTACACTACCTCCAGTCCAATAATATCCACTGTGTCCATCAGGGCATAAATATTCTAACAAACAAATGTCTTTTTATTGTTCTGTGCAAATAGTTATTAATTCGACAAGATATACAGTTTGAAGCACTATATGGACAAGCTATATTTGTAAAAAAGTTAAAATTTAAATTATTTTAAAACTTCTTAACTACATTCTATAGATGAAGTACTGCAGATATATATATATATATATATATATATATATATATATATATATATATATATATATATATATATATATATATATATATATATAATATTCTACGTTTTTTTCAGAGTTATATGAAAATCGTTCACTCTTAAAGACGTAGCAATCATTAAGATTGTCGGGAGTGGCGTAGTAATAACGTAGGTTTAATTATTGACAAAGCCTTGCAATCTCTCATCATTTCTTTGACGAGATCGAATACGATCCAGCACGTACTGATATCCAGGTATTATATTATGGGAGGATAGTATCTAACGTGGAAACACAACGTTTGCCTTGCAGTCTTTCAGACTGCTTTGGTCTGTTATGGTAGATACATATATCTACATTCTGGAGAGTAACAGATATGTTCCAGCAATGAACAATATTCTATCTTCCATTAAAACAAGGTGTCCCCACATTCATAGCAGAACACTGTGTCTTCTAGTCCTGTTATAAGAAATAAATCTCAAAGACAATATTGATCATTCAGGCCATGTAATCTAAGTACCTTCCTGCAGGTAGACTCAGGTTTGTTTTTCTTCCCTGCCTGATTGTAGTTGGACTGTTTAAGGTATGAACAATTCGGGAACCACCTGTAGTGTTCATACCATGGGTCATCACCCGCTACCCACTGCTTTAAGCCGCCATCGCATGTATAACACCTTACGATATCATTGTCACCTAAGAGTTAAGAACACAAGAGAACATTGAAAATGGTTGAATGCAAATTCGGCTTCTATGGGTCTCCATCTGGTATCTAGGTTTTCAATAACCGCGTGTACATTTACATACCATCAGTTTCCTATTTTTGACACATTTAATTATTGGCAAGGTGCAGAAATAAACTTTTACAGATTATCACAATGTGTGAATTAAAGCGTTGAAGCTAAACAGTGAGGTTCCATATTTGTATAATAACTAACACATGCCTTATTATTAAACTGCATTAGTGCTTGTTATATTTGTCACTAGAATCATACTCCGATACAATAGCTTTCTTGGATGTGCCATATCAAAATTGGTAAGTTACATTATAGGCCTCCTGATAGTTTATTTCGTCTTTGCGTAAGGATTTCAATTTTTGTAACAATGTCATACTTTATTACCAAGTATTCTTTAAAAGCATATAATTATATAACGATAGTAACAACACTGCATTATGGTGAGACTGAATTACTCCAGATATTATTTCAGATTCCACACTAAAACTACAGAAACATCATAACATTCAAAATTAAGTAACTTTAAATTTCTGAATGTTCACGACCAAAACCTTTTATTTATCAGAGTAGAAATATATTTGATGCGGTGCATGTGTATATGAAATCAGATGAGTGCGGCATAATGAAATTTAAAGTGATTAATATACGTGTTTTCAATTACGCACCATTGTCAAATATAGAGTTGACAAACATCAAGTCCTTAAAAGGACTGAAATTCCATCAATAAACCATTGTCTCTATTATCTTCAATTACAACTAGGATAAGGTTACACAATATTATTTTACTTCAATTTTAATTTCATTACGAAGAAATCCTGGTCTTTCAAACGCATATATACTCTAATGTTATGTTTGCTTTTTCTAGACTGATCATTAGTCGAATTTCCTAAATAATAAAATTGAATGAATAAAAATATATTTCACCTCTCAAGGATAACACGAATCTTCAATATCTAATTGGCGTATCAGAAACATCATGTTACGAATATGCGTGCATAGCTTTGTCAAGGACTTCTTATTCATAAGTTCACTTTATTCATGTCATAACACAAGTTAACAAGTATGCAGACCTGTATAGTATAATCCAGCGGCCGCTACACTGTGGACGTCTAATCCATTGATGACTGGAAACCTTGCGAAAGTTGACAGTCTCATATTATAGGATAAATATTGTTGAGACCTTACAAAGATTCTCTTTTCTTGAGCTACAGGAATCTCTGAAGAGTATTGTATTATATAATTTGAACGGTGCATAAGGTCCACCTGCAGACAATGTAGATAAAGGTCTGCTGTTGTTTAACAGGTTTGCGAATCAGTCTACTCTAGTCTTTCTATACACAACATAAGTAGATTATAGAGTATAGATTGTTATCTTCTGGCGCGTAGATCTATGCCTGAGTTGTTTTCTGTGTGATGTATGTAGGTGATAGTTACATTTGGATCATTCTTTCTTACACCAGACATTATAATAATCTGCACGCGCAACTGCAGACTTCAGGTTGGTATAGACCTACATAAACTTAAAACTCTAAGGTCTAAGGTTAGGTAAGGTTAACAGCAATGCAACGCATGTAAAAGCGGCTGCTCAAAGAGCCAAAACAGTTTAATAAACAATTACTTATCTTAAAGGTTTTCTTTGTTAAAATTGATACATCTGAGTATTGAGGTTACTTAACACCCAACCGAAAGCTACACAATCTTGTCCCGAAGACGGACGGATGCCGAGGACGATAATCATTGTGTACGCTAATGTGAGAAAACAAGAAATCATACCAATATTTTTGAAGCCTTACCCAGTCTAACTCCCTTTGCTCCTTGTCTTGCCTCTTTCGTTCTTACATGGTGGAGCTGTGTCTATAAGAGTGAGGAAGAAATAACTTACAGTAGTATATAGATAAGTAACGTACCAGTCTGGATAAGCATCGTGCCATCCATGATATGCAGCTACATTTGTATCTGTACTTTGCTAAATAGTCAAAACCAGCAATGGAAATGTATATATCTACTTGCCATAACACTTACAGCTTTTCTTTGTTGACATATTGGCTACATTTGAAGCCTGCATATCAAGTTTATCTTCACATCCTTCTGCTGTGCAAAGCTCTTAATCATTGGAAACATTTGGTCTAAAATATAATTAAAAAGTTTGCTCTGTTATGTTGGAGACAGGCTGAAAAAGCTGCCTTATAAATCTTTTAATTCAAGTGTTCTTACATTAATATTCACACTGTTATATGCAGCATATACTGCAATTTTCAGTATTTTAATTCTAAATACAGTAATCTTCATATGCATTGACTTCAGAGCCTTTTTGCAATTACTCGAGTTTCTTTTCTATAGTATTACAGGTTTCACTTCTCTTTATTTATTCCATATAGTTACTAGATATAGTTATAAAGGTTTACATTCAAATACGTAATCGAAATAAATTCTCGATTAATGTACAAATGTACAAATGTGTTATTTTCTTCATACATTATTGCACGCATCATTATTAAGAAATGTAGACATTATACAAAAATGGAACATTTCTCATTATTGTATTAAGTCGATCTGGACAACAATGTATATACCTGTGTGGATATTAACATGAAAAGGAAATTATCAAAGTCAAAGTTTTAAAGAATTTTCCCAGTGGTTTTCATCTCTATCTTGATCATTAAACTGACAAAAAAAAATCATCGACACTTTGTACATTATAAGCTCAAATATCCATTCATTCATTATAATATTACACGAAAATTATTACAATGGTGTTTTCTTTGATTGAAAGAACTTTTGATTTTTTATTGTTGGTTAAGAAGACCTGTCACCCGTGAATACGCTCTTGTTATCACATAATAATCTTAGAGGCTAGCAGTTAACTTAGAAAGAGACTTTACCTTGCAGTCTTTGAAACTGGCTGTATCAATTATTGCAGCTAGATATTTACATTCTGGAGAGTAACGGATATGTTCCAGCAATGGATTGTCATCTCTCTTCCACTGAGACAAGGTGACGCCACATTCATAACAGCACACTCTGTCCTTTTCCCCTGTTCAGATAAATAAGATGACGTTTGTAACATAAGAATTTTTGTATAATAAGAAAAGAACAGTGTATATTTTATTCGACCGGATATTTTAAAAATGGAGGATTCGATGAAGAACCTATATTTAGGATGCATAGAAGATAGCAATCCAAGATTAATATTTTATGTTCATTTTCAACTGATCAAGTGTGACCTTTTTAAAGTAAAATCCTTTGTACTCGGTTTCAGTAAGTTTTTCAGCTAAACTTTAGATTTAAAATGCTTTTAAGATATCCATTCAGATTTCTTGACCATAAAGGGACTGATTTATTTTATGTGTTTCTCTAATTAAAGTTAAAATATGATCAGTGGCGAACAAAAGTATCCACATCAATATAAGTGCATCTCATAGGGTTGTTGATAACAAGACATCAAACAAGCCATTCAGTGGCGAACCATGCGATAAACAATGGAATAAGCAAATTATAATTTCCTTTTAAAGAAAAGCTAGATTTTGTATTGTTCTTCATGTGATCAAATACTCATTTGGCATAGTCAAGCCAAGTCTGTTTTGGAGAACGCATTTATCTGACTATCATAATTACGTAACACAAAAAACAGTGATATATTTACCTTTGTAGAAGAATCCAAGATTGGATAAAGATTGGTGATCAAAAAGAAACTGACAGTGAGTAAACGTTGCCAGTCTTGTGGAGTTCTGTGAAAACTGTGGGTAGCAAGTCTCCTTCATTGGTGGGTCGCTAGTTCCATTCCTATACGCCGTTAAATGTTGCCCACAGTTTGGAATAAGGGTTTTCTCATAGGAAGATTCTTTATCACAGACGGCCAAGACTTTTGGGATGAGGATTGTTTCACAGATTCTTGGTCTTTCATATATGAGGTCGTCAGACACGTAAACTGGCAAAGTATGGTAACCGTTAAATGTCATATCTGCTGTCCGAAAGTACCATTTTTCCAACTCATTTGTGCCTAAAAAAGCAACGTCAAACAATATCTTTGTGCATATTAAATTATCTTAAGCGATAATATTGATTTTATAAAGCTTACTTTCACGAATCAAATTTAAAAATACAAATGTCTCTTGGTAATTTTCAAAATTTTGTCGTAAAAATTTTTTTAATGATTGACCACTGTAAGGATACACACACACATACATCTGTCTTTATTTCCATTTATAACACAATATTTAAACCGCTTCTTTTGAGACTTGAGACGGAAATGAAAATGTCAGAGTTGCTTCTGGAAGTAAGTTTAGCAAAAGATCTGAAACGGACTTCTGTAAAATAACAAATATGTTTCAACAATGGTCACTGATAATGATGAGGCTGCTATTTTATATCGTGGTCAATGTTGATATCAGTGTTCACTATCTGGGTGGACCTGTAACACCGGATATATTTACTCAAATCACTAACACATAGCATTTTTCAAACACGAAGGTCCACTTGCAGCCAATGTAGACGAAGGTCAGCTGTGGTATAACAGGTTTGCAAATCAGTCTACTCTAGTCTTTCTATGCACATATATGCCTAATTTGTCTTCTGTGTGATATATTCAGGTGATAGTTACATTTTGATTTGTTAAATATCTTTCTTTCCTCTGACATTATAATAGTTTGCACGAGCAACTGCAGATTTCAGGTTTGTTTAGACCTATACTGGTGATAAGGTGATGCTTTTTTGCATTGGAATTTGCAATGGATTTGTACAAATTATATGTTCCTTTGTATTGTAAATAAATGAGAGCATTATCAATGGTTATGGCGAAATCAATGTCGACAACTATGATTCAAAACGGAAACTTAATACTACCGTCAGATGTATGTCGAAAGTTTGGTAAAGTAAGCTGTTAGAAATGGAAAGCATGTATAAGCGGCTCTTCAAAGTTTCAAAACAGTATAAAATATGCATCATATTTTACACGGTTTAATAAACAATTACTTAGCTTAAAGGTTTTCTCTGTTAAAATTGTTACATTTAATTATTGTCGTAACTTAATATCATTGTGAACGCTAATATTAGAAATCAAGGAATCATGCCTATATTTTTAACGCCTTACCTAGTTCAACTCATGTTGCTCCTTCTCTTGTCTCGCTGGTTTTTACATGGTGGATCTGTGTCTAAAAGAGTGGGGAAGAAATAACTTACAGTAGTATATGGATAAGCAACGTACCAGTCTAAGTGAGCAAATAAATGTATTAAGAAATGTAGACATTATCCAAAAATTTCACATTTTGGATTATCGTATTAAATTAATATCTGGACAACAACTTGTATACTTGTGTGGATGTAAACACTGAATGCAAATTATTAAAGTCACAGTTTTCAAGAATTATCGCAGTGGTTTTCATCTATATCTTTAATTTAAAACTGATAACAAAATCGTTGACACTTTGCACATTTTAAACACAGGTACCCATTCATTATAAAATTACACGAAAATTATTACAATGGTGTTTTTCTTTGATTGAAAGAACTTTTGATCTTTTATTGTTGGTTAACACGACCTGTCACCCTAAGATACGCTCTCGTTTTCACATAATGATCTTAGAGGATAGTAGTTAACTAAGAAATTCTTTACCTTGCAGTCTTTCAAAGTGGCTGTATCAACTATTGCAGCCAGATGTTTACATTCTGGAGAGTAACGTATATGTTCCAGCAGTGGATCGTCATCTCTCTTCCATTGAGACAAGTTGACCCCACATTCATAACAACACACTATGTCTCCCAGTCCTGTTATAAGAAATAATTATTTTGTTCCCTTTTGCCCTTTTGTATCTTTTATGGTCGCAGGAGACAATTTGTATGTTAGTCAATAAATTGGTGAAATATGGATGCGCTAACTTAGATCTAGTCTGATCAAATTAAATTCGTTGAAGAATTTATGTGTGAATGTATGTATGTGTGTGTATATATATATATATATATATATATATATATATATATATATATATATATATATATATATATATATATATATATATATATATATATATATATATATATATATATATATATATATATATATATATATATATATATATAATGTTGCCATTCATCATTGCGCTTGAGGCTGAAATATTACAAGTTTTGTAACATTGGATCAAAGTCTGGGGATCAGACAAAACGGGCTTAAGTTCTTTATTCTCTTTTGTTTCCTTATTTAAAGTTCTACTGATTAAGACGTACATCAATGTCAGTTTAAGTGCATGGCATATTAGCATTTTTACTGGTCTTATAATGTAACAAATCGAATGGGAAATTGCTGAGAAAAAAAAAACACGCATACAAAAATCTAATATACAAGACTTGAATTTATCGATAAAGGAATTAGCTTTAATACATACTTTTGTCTGATGGATCATAGTGTACATCTAGCATAGGTAAAATCTGCTATCAGAGTGAATTTGACTGAGCACAATAATCATGTTACAAGGAAATAAATGTCTTTGACCTTCATAGAAAAATCCAAGATTTGCTGCCTCTTGATGGTCGGTAAAAAACTGACAGTTTACAAACGTCGCTAGTCTCGTGGAGTGTTGTAAGAACTGTGGGTACCTCGTTTTCTCTTTTGTTGCGCAGGTAATTTCTTTATCACAAGCCAGCGTATTTTCACTATAATCTGGCAGAAGTGGCTTCTCGTAGTAATCTTGCATATACGTTCCCATTTTTTACTTTCGTTAATGAAGCTGGATCCTGCATAAAACGACAGTGTGGCCACTTTGGATGGTCGCTGTTCTTCTCAAAAGGTAGAATATAGGTATCACCTAACAATTCCACTTGGAAAAAAATCAATGTGCTTTGTATTAGACGTTTTGCTTAGCATGAAAAATTTAAAGCATAAATACATTGCACATTGAAAGAAAATCAAATTTCGATATAAATAATTCCTGTTAACTCGTTAATGTACGGATCCACCTAAAAAAATTGAGTTTTTGTTGTCATTTGAAGGCATAATTTAAATAATTTGACATTTTTAAATGTTCGATAACAAGAACAAACCCGAGGTGTCATAAAAGATCTAAGGTTCGAAGATGTTTTTAATTACAATGTTACTTTGCACGGCATTTAAAAATGATGCCAATGACATTCACCTGTCCGAGCGAAAACAGTGGCTAAATCAATTACCTAATGTAAGGTGTTGAATTTTGAGCAAGTATAGAATCTTAAAATTGGATACATTGTACATTAAAATTTTGTTAGAGTCAAGCCAGCAAGATTTAATTTGAAGGTTCACTTCGACCTTTTTTCCTTGTCAGTTGTCAAATTTGAGAGGCCAGCATCTATGGACAAAATTGACCCCGGGATCGAAGCGCTGTCTTGGGAAAAAGTAAACTTTAAAGTTGCGTACCATAACCGCTTAATAGGAACGCCATGTCGAATAGTCATTTAACAAAGGAAATTTGGTATGCGTCGTATTTCTCATAGTTTAGGCTGTCAAAATCTGACGAAAGAAATAATTGTCTTGGGGAAAAATTAGGAACGGCTGATTATGATTAGTCAGTTTAACCTAAGGCGTAATCATTGGAAGTAATGTTGAACTTAAAGTAACGACTTTGGGTGAATTTCCTCAGTCTGAGATTTTCCTGCAAGAGGAGCAATACTTGACTGACTCCGGGGAAAAGCTAAAGAGTAGTTCTTTCCTCGTTAATACAAGTGAGGGCACTAGGTGGCTGTCTTGTAAGCAAAGACTGACCTTTAGTGTGAACGCACATTTTATTGAAAAGAACAGCAAAAAGGGAAACAGCTCTCTGAAAGAGTCTGGGACAGTCCGAAAGATGGAAGTCTGGATAAGCGATCAAGAGGATAGGATAAAAAGATCACAAAAGAACAAACGTATACACGTAAAGGTGGAAAGATGTGGGATACACAGAGACAAAAACAGGAAACGAAGCTAGGTAATGCAAATCAGGCGTGGATATTGTGCTCGTTTCACCACTCTCATTATCATGATGTAATGTATCAATAATAGAACACTATTGAAATTCTGTAAACGTAAATTTCTTTAAACTGAAGCTGAAACTGTTAGTTTATGTTATTGATTAAACTGTTATTCTCTTGTCTAAAGGGAGCTAGTAATGTAATATATCTTCTCAATAGATATACTGAGTTCTCTGTTGATGTTCTATCTATCCACTCAAACCGGGCAATAAAATCAAGGGAGGTCATAATCTAGATAACGACAGCCAAATCCAATTAACCACCCCTCTTTAAAAAGAGGGAACATCGTTACACGTAAACTGCAATAACTCCGTATTTTTTTCCGATACCAAATATGTACCAAGGCATACTATAGACTATAAAATGCGGCTGAAGCAGTTGTAGACTTTGGAAAGTGATCTGGAAAAATAACCAAATCAAAGCAGTAACTGTTCAGACCAAACTCTATGGTGTAATTGATTTTCCTTCATGTGAACAGTTCAATATAAACTTGTATAAATGTATATGTAGCGGTGCGAAAAAAGGAGACACTGCACGAAAAGAGATAAGAGATAATCAGCTGTTACCATTATGACAAAGAATTCGATTGTGCTCACATGTCTTGTTTAAGGCTGCACGACAAATCTTAATAGGTTTTTTTATGTTGTTTATCATTACTTATTACAAATTATAGGCTATATCATGCCGATGAAAGAGAGCTAAGAGCATTTCCAAAGGAGACAGCGAACGAAGGCCACCATGGCCATCCTGGGCGTGTACTGAGCTCAACACTGCTTACGAGTCCGAAGCTCTATCACCTGTCTCCCTGTTGAGTTATAAATTCGGGAAGTGCGTATTATCTTTAGGTTTTGTTTTACACTTATTGACCTATTTTATTGCAACACATTCTACATTGTGTCAATATTTAGTAATGGCTATTTAGGTTGGACTTTCTTCTATAATTTCAGTCCACTTTAAAGTTGTCATCAATTAAACTTGCAAATTAATTTTCTTCGAAATGTATTCTGATTTAGTAAATATCGTGTTCAATCCGAAGCCTTTTTCAGTGAAATGATCAAGTCATTTTAATAATAATAATAATAATAATAATAATAATAATAATAATAATAATAATAATAATAATAATAATAATAATAATAATAATAATAATAATAATAATAATAATAATAATAATAATAATAATAATAATAATAATAATAATAATAATAATAATAATAATAATAATTTTGTATAGGTGGGATACACATATAACGCATATTATTGCATTTATCAAGGCTAAATAAGATACATAGCAGGCCAGACAGCATATACGTAAAACATAATAATAAAAGAGGTAGTAATCATTTGTAAGACTAATGTGGCACATTACATAAATAATACAAACCTACGCCAACAGCATCGCTAAATTCCTTACCAGACTACATGCTGTGCTACCTTCACAGTTTGCAAAAATCGATAGTTAATAAAAGAAGAAAATATATTGATACATCAATTATGACCAACACATGTTATTACAAGCTAATTTCTAGTTTGGTCCAGTGGTATCAGGGCAAGGTACATACATTCAAACATCCCATATCAGATTAAGCATAAACACTACTTTCAAGTATTAACATATTCAGTCTAACTTCCAAAATAAACAAATATCATTTAAAAACAACATAAAACAAATGTGATATTAAAGTATTAGTGAGCTCGTTTACTTAAATCTGCTTTGATGAAAAAATAAGTTTTACCAGCACTTTAAAAAACATTTGTCAGAAATATTCTTGACACTAATGGGTAAAATAGTTAAACCACTAGTATAATGTGAGCAAAATTAAGTTTACCGATCTGATGGCAAATTGGTGACAAACAATAATTTTCAAAAATCTTTGGCTCCTCTAAGATTCACATTACTCATTCAGCGATTTTAAGTGCATGAATGAGTCTTTATTTTTCGCTAAGTTATGTATTTGAAGCATTCATACACTGTCAATGTCAAAGTGTCTAAAATTAATTCTGCGTTCAAGATTACTTAAATTCTTACACTTTAATTCTGTGTTTTTGGAGTTTGCTATTTTTAAATTTTTATCAAATCTGGGAAACAACGAAAATATTGAATAGATCAAAATGACGATGGAACAAATCAGAAAACAGTTTATCTTCTAATTCTTGGTTAAAAACATTGATCTCATCTACAGTGAAACATTTTCCCTGGCCTTTCATTTTCTTTTAAATTATTATATTTATTGTGTATGCTAACGATTTGATGATTCGATGTGTTGCTAACGATTTGATGAGTTAACAACAGCTGGCTACTTTTGACACAGTATGACTCAAAATGAACGTAAGGATATGAAACCAGGCGAATCCATTATATTATGTGCTCACGAATAGTATCTTTAACAGGCTTCGTTTGAAATGTCTGATATTTGATGATAAACTGTCTAATGTTTGCTAGACTATTTCATTTAAAAGAGATTCATGTACCCACTCACAAATGGACAAACAGACATCAATTAAGACCAGGACCAGCAGTCAGCACACGTCCATATGATATAGAACAGAAATAACAAACAAAGAGGGTCAAGTGTGATGTACATATAAGCAGGGAATAAGAATGATTTTAGCTAATTACTACTCACTTTATTTTCGCTGTAGACTAGTGACCGAAATATAAACAAACATGAGGTTATTAAGTTCTTCATGTACACATAATAGTTACTTTCTGAATTTTCTTGCTGCAGTAACAAGATAAAATCTGCTGGGTCGCATAATATTATGTTTACAATAATGCTTGAATAAATTCACTTCTTATTTGATCAAGTAGACAAGAATTTCGAACTACGATATTGCATGCAGATACATCGAAGACATGATATTAGCAAACACATTCTCATTGAGATTATACTCATTTTCGAGGAGGACACTGAATGTAAGAGAAACGTTTCACTGGGTTTCCCATCTTTCATTGGATAAGATGAGACTGATTACCGTTTTGGATTTCAATGAATTTTGCATTGTTTAGCCGCCGATTTTTTTTTCCATTTTGATTACGCGTTCCGACGCTCCCTTTTTCCAAATTTGGAAAATTAATTACGGTAATAAACAATTGATTTTCACTAGAAATAGATCTACCTTGGCTGCGTGTGTTTAGCTTTCGGTACAAATAAAACTTCCAAAGGTAGTGTAGTATGAAACATTAAAGAAATGGAGATTATTAAATGCAATAAAGTCCCATCGTGTAGATAAAAGGTGGTAATTTGTGCTTGTTGTATATTAGGAACTAATGACAAGAAAGAAGAAACCCTAGCAACTAATTATAACAGGATGATCACGATAAACGAACTATAAAAAAAACAACTTTTTATTAACAGATTGGAAAGTAAGTTAGTTCATTGAATATTCATCTTGTTTTTCTGCGTTGTCTGTTAATTTCGAGTTAAATAATATCGCTGTATTTGCATTGAACTTTCAGAATCTATGCTCGGAGTCTGTCGTCGTCCACAGAGACTGAAAATAACCTTTCACTTATAATGACATATTTTAAATGCAAGTACGATTCCTATATGTAGCACAGCAATAAATATATTCCCAAATGTATTCTTTTTCCATCAGATAATACCATGCCCAATCGCCAAAATCCCCTAGGACAGACACTAATTTGAATTTGTAATTTTTAAATCAATCATGCCATTTTAGAACGGCTGACAGGGGTCCGACAATTCAATTTTCGAAGAGGTGGTGTGGGATGACACTAGAAATTTTGTTACATTTAAGGAGCACTCAAAAGATTGAAAACAAATTGCACTGATTTGTAGAATAAAGAAACAATGAAGTTATGACTTGTAGTTTTGTGATAATAATAATCAGCAAAATAATTTTAAAAAAAACATGATTTTTATATAAACTAATTACTTTTTCCTATTTCAAATACAATTCACGTCATGACATAATTCGGGTATACTTGAAAGGCCTGATAAACGGCAGATTTTAACAATAAGAACACAGTGATGAGTTCACGTTTGATTGTAATTCACGAAATCTAGAAATTTAATCATACATACTAATCTATATCAATCTAATGTATAGTTACATATAAGGACAAATAATCCTTAAAAAGGTATGCGTGTGTGTGTGTGTGCTGGAGAGAGAGACAGACAGACAGACAGAGACAGACAGACAGAGACAGAGGCAGAGTAAGAAAGGGTACTAGCGGGTCATATTGTCATTCTTTCAATATTATAAATCAGTTGCGTGAATTTACCTATCAGGCAAATCGCAATAACGCTGTTGTATGTATTCCAAATATTTACATATCAGGCAGATCGCTATAACGCTGTTGTATGTATTCCAAATATTTATAATTCCGTACGCTGATGATAAATCGCAGTTCATACAGAACAGTAGAGTTTTCATTTTAAAGGACATTTGGAGGAATTTTCGAAAGCTTTCAAAAGATCATTTTTCTTATGGCACGTGGTTCATGTTCCCATTGTGAGTTGCCTAAATAACATTTCTTGTTGGGTCTCATTACTTAAACTAGACATCCATTTGAAATATAGGATTTGCTGGCCATTGAAAGAAAGGGATACTTCTAAATCGGGAAATAACCAATCTTGTATCATATTATCCTAACATCTTTTTTAACGCTTTATTCATGATGTTTCGAAAGTGTGTTAATAAAATCAACCTTGAGTTTTAGAAAAGGTTGTATATTTTATTTAGTTTTAACGTTTTATTTTCCATTTGATAAATTTAAGTATATGTTGCCAAAATGCAAAGAGCTTTATTGTTCATGTGGAACAATTCAAGCATTATTGAAACATAAAACCATTTAAAATTGAAAATGTTTTCAAAGGTACCTCTCAAACATTTTGGACTGCTAGTCCGAAACATATATATATATATATATTTATATATATATATATATATATATATATATATATATATATATATATATATATATATATATATATATATATATATATATATATATATATATATATTTATATATATATATATATATATATATATATAATTGATCTATAGATTGATTATTGGATTAACTGAGGTTAAAGTGTGCATCAACCATCTCTTCAATGACCAGTCGGTATTGAATAGCAAAAACTTATATGTGTTTTGGTTTGAAGAATGAATATCAGTCTAATAGGAACATCAGAACTTAATCATCTCATTATCTCTTACAGTAACACACTAAAACTGAAAAGAAATTATGTCATCATTAAATACTGTGCAACAAATATTATGTTTGTTTTTTTTTATAAAGTAGACGGATATTAAAAGATGAAAACTATTTCAATTATTTTTGCATTCAATCAAAACCAACATCTACAGAAGCATGCACTCTGTTCTAGCAGTTTCAAAATGTTAACATTAAAATTTTATACACAACACAAAAGCAAAAAGAGATATAAATTTATCTTTAAAAACATACAAATTATCATAGGTTTGGCTGTTCGTAGATTAAAAGTGACCTTTTTGTTCAAGGGACAACTGCTCGTCTAACTAAGTGCTTGTAAAGGTTTTTAAAGAATCCGACACTACGTTTGGATGAAATAGAAGTAATTATTTTATTGAAGCTTGGAACCAAAAAGATTTACCTCCCTTATCCACAAATAGAGTCCCAAACAGCCCGAGAAGACATTAAATGTATTTATATTTTTGTTGATCAGCCGGACGAAAATACTTTAATCGCATTCAAAATAAATTCCAGCGTCTATCAATATATACGACAAAGATGTTTCAGTAGCATGGCTAAATTTGGTACAATTTGAAATATAGAAGAACATATTTCCAAGTATCAAATACATAGAAAATTACCTGCCTTTGTGTTATTTTCCACATTTAAGTTATAGTAAGGATCTTGGATCCATAGCTGGTGCATAGCCACACTCATTTGTATCGAATTAAACATGAGAACTATAAAATGGTAGGAATTCGTACGTATGTGCATGGATAGTGTGTAAAAAGTCTTAAACATTTATAGATAGAGACTCTAATTCAAAGGTTTCTGGAGTTTGATTGTCCTAGGGTTGACTTAGTGGTAATGGTTTGACCGTGAGGCAAATGATGAAAGGCATCGAGACAGTGCTGCATTTTTTGGGGATTTCTAGTTTCATAATATCCCCAGTTTTCCATGACAACGGCAAAGCTTCGCCGGTCATTTTTAGAAGTCCATGCGAATTATATAAAAGTCATACAGAAAATTCAGATTTATGGTAAACTACTCTTTAACTTTTTGTTAACAATTGGTGTTATTCATACAAAGAAAGGTATCACTATGCCCCCATCTGGTAACACCTAGAAAAACCCTGTTCCTAAAACTGTAATTCTCTTATCAGTTGTATTTTTGTATAAGCTCCTAAGCTATTTAACTTTACGTGCAACTGTGCAGTTAAGTTAAATATTGTCTTATTAGAATTTTGTTAAATACATCGAATCGTTATGTCTTTATTAAATTAAAACTTTTTGAAAGGCTTTCACCCTCGTGTTGTATTGAAAATATGCTGTACTAACTACCGATATGAATGCTCCGAAACCAAATCACGAAAATTAAATTAGCGAAACAAGCTGTTTCGGCAATAAAACTTAGACGTGATTGCATACCATAAATTTAGATATTCATTTAACATCAACTACAAATACATTTTAAAACAGACTCACCTCGTCAGTAAAGTAGCAGAGTAAAATCCTCAATTGATCCAACACACTCCATTATGTACATTGGTCGTTCGTTACCTTTAGATATATAACGTATAGGGATCGCAGCAACACTATAAATATCCAACGGTAATTTTATAACCAGGTTGTTGTTGGGTTTAACGCCATTTTTCAGCACAAGATAGGCTATACATGGCGGCCAGTATTAATGGTGGAGGAAGAAACCGGGAAATCACCGGAAAGAACCACCGACCCACGAGAAGCTACTGGCAAGCTTTCTCACATATCCACATTTGCCGAATCCTAGACTCGAACCCACGCAGACAGAGGTGAGATGGCAGTGATCCGTAACGGACAGCGCTTTAGACCACTCGGCCACTCGAGGCCCCTTTATAACCAGGTAAAAAACAAATCGATAAGAATATAGTCGTTCTTCTCATCTCTCAGCTACCATATTTCAGTCACAAACTTATTGTCAAAGGATTATTTGTTAAGCATTAGCAAGATTAAAGAACGTATGGTTCTTATCCTATCAATGTGCTCCACCTTGTAAGGAGTGCGGGGGATTGGGACCATACTACCGCAAATTCGAACGTCTCTATAAAATTAAGCAAAACCCATATCTGGAGCATTATGGGAACCAACTGTTAATACAATGTCAACGTGACAGCTTAACCAAGTCCAAAACTGCTTTCTGACAAAAGCACTAAACAGTAGCTATCATTCTATTAGCACAATGCAATGACTCCCCCCCCTCTCTCTCTCTCTCAACAGTAGCTATCATTCTATTAGCACAATGCAATGACTCCCCCCCTCTCTCTCTCTCTCTCTCTCTCTCTCTCTCTCTCTCTCTCTCTCTCTCTCTCTCTCTCTCTCTCTCTCTCTCTTATCTATCTATCTATCCATCTATCTATCTATCTATCTATCTATCTATCTATCTATCTATCTATCTATCTATCTATCTATCTATCTATCTATCTATCTATCTATCTATCTATCTATCTATCTATCTATCTATCTATCTATCTGTCTGTCTGTCTCTCCGTCCGTCCGTCCATATATATATATATATATATATATATATATATATATATATATATATATATATATATATATATATATATATATATTAATATGAATATGTCGACAAAGCAACATCTGTGAGGTACCCAAAATTAGTACCAGAAAGATACTTATGATTTTATTCAATTTAATGCAAGACTGACATAAATGTCAAAAACGATAGGTGATCTACTTATCTGTTACTGTACGTCCCACATAAAGACTAATAAAATACATGGCTAGGTACGCACTCGTTGATAGCTTTTAAAAATAAGGATAATGCGTCAGTGGAGAGGTCGAAATTAACGTGTGCACTATGTATGCACATCGTTCAAATATGCATCTCATTGGTTATTCAAGCTATGCACATTTCGAGCCACCATTTTGCCACTTTGAAATATACCAAAAAACTGATTGCTATTACAACTCATCTGGACATTTTGTCGAGTCCCTTGAGATGCTGCGAAATGAAAACAATTCAAAATAGGACAAAATGTGTGATTTGAAACACCCTCTCCAAACGACATCCTCTTAAATAGACAACACTTAGATCCCCTCACCCCGTCACCCCCAAGAAAAACACCTATGTAGAATTTAGTGTTAACGACAAACTCTAGACCGCAAAATGCATCAACGTATTCTCACAATGAAATAATTTTACACTTTATAAAGTCTAGTTTGATCTCTATTTCTATATCCAACTGTTTCATGGCATGCTTTTGTCGTTTCATTATTTTTTTACGTCTGCTATTCTTCTTACTTCAAAGTATTACGTGACATTCTGTTTTCATCGATATTATTATTTGTATTCCCGCACGGTCCTGCTATCCTTGCTTTGTATAGGAAAGTTTGTAAATTTTGTATCATTAATGAGTGTTCGAATTTGATGTGTACATTATATGTGTACATCGCTTAACTATTTATCTCAATGAATATTCAAGATATGCAAATCTCCAGTAACCTTCATACCACCTTGAAACTTGAAACTTGCTAACTTGAGTAAGCATACAACTGTATTCAACATTTTCACAAGCACAACAAATAATATTATTATTTAAAAGCAAATGTGTGTAATTATGCATGAAATACGATTATATAAAAAAAATGATTTCTTCAAACTAATTTTCCATTCTGATGTTTGATTTGGGATTTTTTTTTTAAAAAATGCCCTCTTGGATTAGTTTATAATAACTACAATCTGCATGGCATGTGCCCGAAGCATAACGGCGAATACTTTTTCCGGATACATAATCATTGATTTTCTGCGCAATCTATACAATTTTCTTTGCAATATAATAAGAAAGGATGCCATATTGGTCCTCTGTTTATGAGGAAATGTGGCGGATAGGAACGCGAAACTACGCAGATAAATCAATGCCTATATTTGATTGGTTAATGTGCCCAGATTGATTGACAGGTCAGTACTCACCATTGCATTCGATCCAATCAATACTACTACTACTACTACTACTACTACTAACGAGGATTATGTTGTTATTATTATTAAATAATAATAATAATAATAATAATAATAATAATAATAATAATAATAATAATAATAATAATAAGAAGAAGAAGAAGAAGAAGAAGAACAACAACAACAACATTGATAATAATAATAATAATAATAATAATAATAATAATAATAAGAAGAAGAAGAAGAAGAAGAAGAAGAAGAAGAAGAAGAAGAAGAAGAAGAAGAAGAAGAAGAACAACAACAACAATAATAATAATAATAATAATAATAATAATAATAATAATAATAATAATAATAATAATAATAATAATAATAATAATAACAATAATAATAATAATAATAATAATAATATTATTATTATTATTATTATTATTATTATTATTATTATTATTATTATTATTATTATTATTATTATTATTATTAAAATATAATAATAATAAATTAAATAATAATCATTATTGTTATTATTATTGTTATTATTATTATCCTTATTATTATTAATAATATTATTATTATTATTATTATTATTATTATTATTATTATTAATAATAATAATAATAATAATAATAATAATAATAATAATAATAATAATAATAATAATATTATTATTATTATTATTATTATAATTATTATTATTATTATTATTATTATTATTATTATTATTATTATCATTATTTGTATTCTTATTATTTGTATTCTTATTCTTATTATTATTATTATTATTATTATTATTATTATTATTATTATTATTATTATTATTATTATTATTATTATTATTATTATTATTATTATTATTATTATTATTATTATTATTATTATTAAAGTTTGATTACTAAACTTTATAAAGAAACAAAGCAAAACAAAAACAGCAAATTTAAAAGAATACTATTTTAAGTTCTTAATTATTCGATCTGGGAAACAACACCGTATTGGATCATCTCCTAGATAACGATAACCAAATCACTATAGCAGATGGAGACAACATATATCGTATATCGCCCACCACTACATAAGAGAGCGGATTGCTCACCTCGGGATTAGAAAATTTTATTGGAGTTAACAGTCGGAGCAAATATAGGTAGAACATAACCAAAGAGTGATAATTTCTACATTACTTCTTAAGAAAGGTCGATTGGAGTGATTCGAGCCATTGCATCTAGATTTTATATGTCCAGTGCAATTTTCTGGTAATTTCTTTTAATGTTGTGAGGATAACAATACAGGGGATTACAACGTGCCTTTGCTGCTATACGTACGTTTTGGAGAGAAAGGGTCGTGTTCTGAATTTGTGAAATTCGGGGACGGGGATTACCTTGGTATATCTCTTGTAAGAAGGGCTAATCAGGTAATGGTAATTACCGCTTATTTTGGTGTGTACTAGTTAAGCCAAATTTCAGGGAGAAATTCAGATATTTTTTGCCCGTTTGTGGATTATTCATGGGATAGTCTGATAGTCCATAGGTAAGGATTAACAGAGTAGGTAAATAAGAGTGGATCTATTTATTGACTAGGCCTGTAAGTCTTGAGTGGTTAAGAACTTAGTTCTTGTGGTAGAGTAGTGACAGAGAAATAGAAGGGGAGTTTTAGTCGATTGGTAAGGACGAGTTAGGTTATGAATGGGCCCAGTTAGCTGAATTAGTGGAGTGAAGTGTTATACAACGCAAGAAACCACAGGCAACTTACCAAAAGAAAAGAATAATGATGGTGTGTTCCCCAGATGAAATTTCTTATTTTAAGTATCATAAAAAGAAGATTTATGAAGTTGAAGTTTTTCTACCGAAGCAAGACCTTGCTTTAGTGGTTCGTACATAATGGATATCATTTACCGTAGGCATTTTGTCTTAAATGATATATATCATGTATGCTACGAACAGATTTTTCTACGTCAATGAATCGCTAGTCAGCAGGTGTTGCAGTCAAGACAAGACATGAAGCTCATTAATTCATTTGTGTAATTAAGTTGTGAGTTATTTCCAGAATTAGGAACGCCTGTCGACCGACATTGTTGACCTGGTAATTTATACTGCACAGTGGACGTAAAAGTTATCAAAGAGGTCTAATTATGTCATAGTTCCAGTCGAAAATGTACGTAGTCCCTCGTAGAGACAGAAATTAACCTGATCGTGAATTAGATCAGGTTGCGAACTGACCAAAACGTACTTATGTTGAATTCATACAAAAGCAAAATTTAACGTAAAAAGAGTAGGAATATTGTCTGATTTTAGGAGAAGAAAAATCTGACAAATATTAGGTTGCGAATTATATTTATTTGAATGAAAAATAGCACAATACCCGTGTACAACTTAGTGGGAAGAACTGCAACCAAATAACACGCGAAAATGGGATGCTGACTTATAATCAGTGTAATGAACGTAAGGCCGCTGGAGTTCTGCTTCAAAGAAGTGAACCTTACAAAAACGATAATTGTGTATCTTCAGAAATTACTTGCAATTGTTTACGTACAAATCCACGTTTAGGAGCAGTTGAATTAATTCTGTAGATTGGATTTTACCACGCTGAAAATTTTATGGGATCACACTCCAAATAGGATCAGTTGCTCTGTATTTTTCCACCTTCAAATTGACCAGGTTGATATAAATATCTGACAGTCACAGTACCTAGGACTAATTGTTTTGCGAAAGAGTAATTTCGTTGTACTGGTATCTGCATTTTTGTGATCGCATTAATGGGTTATATAGAAATTCCATTATAAATTTCATTATTTAACACAGCTACCACACTTGATAGTCTTGCAACCCATTCACGAGGTCTCATGTCTTTCTAAACTTTGTTCAACGATGTTTCCTGCGTATCCAAACAATCGCTTAGCAAGTGTTCGATTGAATTGCTCAACAATTGCCTGATAGCGATGAATTACGGTGTGCCTCGTCTGATTTTGACGTTATGTTATTTCGTCATCAACCTTACAGCTCCACTAAATTTTTTGCCATGATCAGCCTGTAGCAACTGCTTGTGCCCATCACAAGGGTCATCGTTGATAAATTCGTTCAAACGCAGATGCAACGTTAGTTGCTGTCTTTGTTGATAGCGGTTATGTTTTATATAACATGTATATATATATATATATATATATATATATATATATATATATATATATATATATATATATATATATATATATATATATATATATATATATATATATTTGCAACGTCAACAACAGTTCACGTTTATTTGTATGTGCGCAATTGACGTCTAACAGTTTTAATGGTATCATGTGGTAAAAACAAAATACCTGTCTTATGAACTTCATTGCGTGTGCTTCCATCAAAAATGTACGTACTCAGTTCTTTTAGGCGGTGTTAGATAAATTTGCTTGTCGTACTAACCAATCTGAGGTAACAGAAAGTTTGACACCTGCTGCATCAACAAATTTACCAATCGCTGCTCTGCTTCTTCAATATGTTCTTGGACAGAAATACATCGATTCCTTATCATAATAATCGGACGACTATTTACCGGTCATAGCTTTAGTTTTCCTTTCATCGCAGATCTTACAAAATATATTAGCAAGCGGTTCTCTGGGAGATTTATCTTTTACAGGCTTTAGAGTGTGAATCAACTTCACGTATGTAATATGTCATTGTTGTAAATCTGGATTTTTAAACGCGACATCAGGAACGTGGCTCTCTTGATCAATCACATTTATCAGATGCTCTCCAAGTCCTGGTTGGTCTTTCTAGTCAAGTCGGATATCAAGTTGGGTTCCAGGAACATGATAATTATATCCATGAATTTGTTTCTCGCCAAGATATTTAGAACATGGAGC
Source organism: Potamilus streckersoni (assembly GCA_016746295.1). NCBI lineage: Eukaryota > Metazoa > Mollusca > Bivalvia > Unionida > Unionidae > Potamilus > Potamilus streckersoni. Next base: position 14,827 of record JAEAOA010001107.1, on the reverse strand, counting down.
TCCTGGTAATTTTCCCAGTGACGCAGCGATATCGCCGCCTGTTTCAGATGCAGACGATCAGCGATGTTACGACGTGCTTAAAGATTTTAATGAAAATGCAAAATAGTTTGACAAGGACGGTAATGATATTATTACTTTTATCACCGATACTGAGACATCAACAAACTACGACGTGAAAACTAAATCACGATCGGAAGAACCAACGGACTTCATAAGCCAACCTCATTGGTATATTTTCGGAAAACAACTAGTACGGTCAGTACACAAAAAGGAACAAAAATATTGTTAGGAAAATTCACAACTCAAGAATATTTAATTCAGGACACTTGGTCATAGATTCGACATAAAAAAATAGCATAGCTGATCTAAGGTGAAAATATTGATGGAGGGAGGACAATGACTTTGATCCTGGGAGAGGAGATGGAATCTTTCTAAACCAGAAGCTGAACGGATGTCTGCAATGTTGGCGTCTTTTTCTTCCTTGGCTTGCTGGGGTGGCATGAATAAGAAACTGATAATCGCACAGATTATTGCGCAAACGCCGACACATTAAAAGGTCGAACATGCCGACAAGACGATAAGCCACATTAATCCAAAATGATAGATGGACAGAGAGACAATAATCTACTGTTTTTCCCACCTTTCGCAAAGGCACACGTATATTATAATAGGAGATTAGTGTACCCGGCATTTAAGGTAAAAAAGAAAATAATGTCCAGAACGAGAAAGTATTTTACTGATGTCTTGATCCCTTTTCTGTAGATTCATGTATAGAGAGAAAGAGAGAAATCAGACGAATTTAGTAAAATAGTAGTTTGGAAAATTTTTTGAATGATCTGTAAACAAAACAACATTATTTTTCTTCAAATCAATTGATTGCTACTGCTTCATGGACCACCGTCGTAAATCTAACATGGATTTTATGGACGCTTGATAGAGTTAATTGGTGGCACGACCCTGTCATATTTGTGGAAATTCGTTACTAATATTTAACAAACTTAAGGGCGAATCTTAAGCAAAAACATAGTTTTCAAACATAATGTAATTAGAATTATGCAACGATCATAACCGGTGCAGTAAAGTATGCCAAATACATGTAGCTCAGTTTTCTAGATCCCGTTCCAGGTTATGATAATGCAGTTTATTGCTTGTTATGATCATACAATTTGGTGCGTGCATTCTCAGCATTACTTATGTTAACAGTTTCTGACGGACACAATTACTTATGTTAACAGTTTCTGACTGACCAAATTACTTATATGAACAGTTTCCGACTGACCTAATTACTTATGTTAACAGTTCTTGACTGACCAAATTATTTACGTTACCGTTTGTGACTGACCTAATTACTTATATGAAGTTTCCGACTGACGCAATTATTTATATTAACAGTTTCTGACTGACTGACCAATATGGCATCTGCCTGATTGCAGACGTGTCGCTGGCTTTTATAAATTATTAGAAGGGGACTTTTGGAAAGGTGTTTAACTGTCCTATTTATGGGCTGATCCAATTTCGGCAAGTCGAAAACTATGTTAACACCCATAAAAAAGTACACTGTGGTTGCATTGATCTGTTTTACTATCTAAACTAGTCATGCTAAGTTTTGGATTAGGAGCAATGTAATCTTAGCGTGAACCCTCAAATTTGAAACCAATTTTGCATATATAAGTAAATAATGTTTTTAAATATTTTGAGTTGATTCTTTAATGCGAAGTACAGAATAAACCCCGTTTCCTGCAATATTTCCCCCCGTTATCGTCTCTTGGTAGTTTTCTAAAGTATCTTTATTTCTTGCAGGGTTTATACCGAACTCGTGATTACCTACACGACTGAGATCTGGCCACGCATATTGCAATGCCAGGCAAAGAAACAGTGAATTACTATATTGATATCGTGTTCGTATATCGTCTAAATATCAATGTTAAATAAACAGAAATATCAGCTGATATGATTTATTTGTTTACAAATGTCTTAAGAGGCTATTTATAATTATGTATGTTGCGAAATCAGTAAGCAATGAAACATTTTTGACGACAATCGAAACCGCTGTCACACCATCCAGCCAGTCTTTTCACTTTGAAAACAAATGCAAGAATACCATTAAGGTTTTTTTTAAGCAAAATATACACACAAATATGACTTGTTTGAGAATAAAATTTTAATACTGATAAAAAGCAGCATTTATTGAGACAGTCTTTTCGAAAGAATTTCTTATTCTTGCGGTATGGATAAATGACGTTTTTGAGTCAGAAATTTTTATCTATAAAATTAAAAAAATAGAATAAAAATGAGTGTTTTGATGTTTCATCAAAGTTAAAATTAAAGATCCATTCTCACATTTTTGTAGTGTTTAAATATGCTTTGAATTTTATGGGGATATAAAATTATATCTTCGGAAACATTAAGAGCATTAACGACCTTGATGAGAACGTACTTCCCATGCATCACCCACAGACGGTATAAAACTATTAAACCATTATTGCAAAACCAGTTTACGTCAGAATGGACCAGATTGTGGTAAAATATATTTTAACAAACAAAGAAGCCGAGAAATTTTGTGAATATAATATTCTTATATTGTAATTGTTGAGTCAAGAAAGGTGTTATTGCTGCAGAAATTGACTACGTTATAGGTTTTTTTTTGCTGCTGTTCTATCTTGTTAGCACAATACAACTTTTTTGTGATCGATTACTGAATGAATATTTATAGAATCTGAAGACATAATGTAATCATTTGTCTGGAGAACGTCCTGAATGTAATATAAATTAAACAGATGTACAAGATATGAATACATTACATATTATATATATATATATATATATATATATGTATGTATGTATGTATGTATGTATGTATGTATGTATGTATGTATGTATGTATGTATGTATGTATGTATGTATGTATGTATGTGTGTGTGTGTGTGTGTGTGTGTGTGTGTGCGTGCGTGCGTGCGTGCGTGCGTGCGTGCGTGCGTGCGTGCGTGCGTGCGTGCATGCATGCATGCATGCATGCATGTATGTATGTATGTATGTATGTATGTATGTATGTATGTATGTATGTATGTATGTATATATATATATATATATATATATATATATATATATATATATATATATATATATATATATATATATGTTATGGCTTTGTTCAAGAAAGATGATCACCATGATGACTGTTAAATGATCCTCAGTTTCATTTTAGGAACATGCTAGGAACAAGACATGCTAGTTTCGTTTTAAATTCTAGTATACAAAGCAATTTAGCTAACAATGCTTGATATAGTGTGTCTTTATAAGGTTAAAGAAAGAGTTTATATATTTTTAGCAGTAGAGAATGAGGATATAGACCCAAATTAGGGTCACGTGTTAGACAAGGTAAATTAACTATAGAGCCAAACGGGGGATTATCATTAGGCACATTAATCTCTTCGTGGGAAATTGTAGAAAGATTTTACCGCTTTAAAGGTCTTTTTATCATAGATCTACTACATATGGTTTTGTGTATGCATTGAGAGGAGATGTGTGCATACACCTGTATGCATGTGTGTGTGTTTGTGTGTGTGTGTGTGTGTGTGTGTGTGAGAGAGAGAGAGAGAGAGAGAGAGAGAGAGAGAGAGAGAGAGAGAGAGAGAGAGAGAGAGAGAGAGAGAGAGAGCTGGTAGTTGTCTATGATAGACATACACACAGAGAGATTGAGAGATGGATATATTATAACATTGTGTTTGCGTAAATATCATTTACATTCTTAAATAAAAACAAAACAAGACACTTACTTTTTGCATTTATTACCTTTCATAAATATTACAATGAAATGTCATATATTCGCTTTAATTAAAATTATTTTGTACATATTCTGTTTTAGAAAATTAATGAAATTTTATTTTTATTATTAAAATTACAACAAAGTTACAAAATCCCTTCAAACAACACAATAATGTCCACTTTTGAAGAAGTTGCCATGTATTTGACACAATAAAATCTGTATGTAATTTAAATTCATTGTTGTCGCTAACACACACAAACACACACACACACACACACACACACACGCAAGCATGCGCGCGTATGGCATAACGTTAAAAATGCCACAGAAATGTATCATCTTGTGGACTGAGTTGTTTCTAAAATCCGATATCAATTAACTGTATGGTTACTATGGTCTCTATTTGCCAATCTTTGATAAACGTTTTCACCAAAGGTTTCATTATTGAGCTGTCAGGTAGCCGCGTCTGCACAAAAAAATATCAATTTGTTTTATTTATCGATTTCTTACGAAATGCCATACTACTTTGATAAAACAATGAACATATTGTAGTTTTATTGTTTGCAGTGATACTGGCTGTCTGAAAATGTCACAATATATTGTGTTATATCTGTGGCATTTAACGGCAAAGAAAACAACTTTGTAAATTCATCATGAGAGAGAGAGAGAGAGAGAGAGAGAGAGAGAGAGAGAGAGAGAGAGAGAGAGAGAGAGAGAGAGAGAGAGAGAGAGAGAGAATAACATGGGAAAAGTCTCCTCTAATCCCAATATAATTTTATATGTGCGTGGTAAAATAGTAAGTAACAAAGGCAGATACATAATTTATTTTGCTTTGAAAAAATTGCTGAATATTTGAAATAACAGAGAGAAGATTGAAAAATGTTATTACAAAGTGAAAATATGGGCAAAGCTTGTAAAGTCTGCACTTTACTCTAATCAGACCAAAAGTAGTGATTACGATGTGGTCAAAGAATGTGTCTTGAATGGTTATGAATTTGTGCTTGAGTCTGATTGTCAAAGGTTTAGAAATTATAGAAAAGAATTAATCATACCATTGTTTGGTTTTCAGTATTTAAAGAATAACAACTGTTTAATATGTGGTGTTCCACCAAGAAGGATGACAATGATGACAACGATTATGATAACAATATGTAGCTGAAATGGATTGAGGAGTTCAAGAATTATATCGATAGTGACGTCAGAACATACCTTATCGAGACAATTGCTGAAACTTTAGAAAAAGCAGCTAGAACAGCTGATGACTTTTCTTTCACTCAAAAGATTTGGTTTGTAAATAAATCTTCTAAGCAGGATTTTGTTCATTAATCCAATTAAGTCTCGAGCTTGTACTCCCAAATCTCAAATTGGTACAACAATTAGGAATCAAATTGGGATAAGAATGAACACGAATCCTTATCTCTTCCTACCTGAACGTATTGTAAGAAATTGTATCTTATGTCTAGTTTGAAATTTAGACAACAGCATAAAATACAGCATTATTCCAAATGTTCTTATATCTAAAAGTTCAAGGCCACAATAATGTATGAAAGGATTATATTCATTTTGTCTTGCAAAGCCCAGTCTAATCTTATGGAGAATTACGAACCATTCATGTTGAAACCTTCTGTACCACTAGTTCGTGATTATGACAAACATATTCCTATTAAGCTATTGAGAGAGAGAGAGAGAGAGAGAGAGAGAGAGAGAGAGAGAGAGAGAGAGAGAGAGAGAGAGAGAGAGAGAGAGAGAGAGAGAGAGAGAGAGAGAGAGGGGGAGCTTTTCATAATTTTCATGGGCAAGTATTTTTTTTTTGGAAATGTTTTCTTTCATGACCCTTTTGCACCTTTTGAGATGTTTATTTGGTACTAGGAGATATTGTTGTGGTTACTTCATGGAGTCAATATAATTGAACTTGATATCCCTGGTTTATATTCAGCTTGTGCAAGTGACTAGAGCTAAAGTCTAGACAGCTCGTGAGCGTGAAGGTGATCAGTATGTTATGTTTTTAGTGACCTATTTATAGGTCAGTCTTTAAATGTGGTCACAATTGCTCCTGGAATGGATCAAACAAGAGGTATTTATCAAAGTGATACGCTTTTGGCTACTTCAGGTTAAGAATCATGGTCCTTATAAAGTTAGAAAGAAAATACGTGCATTAAAATACATTATTAATACTCATGGATGGCAACAAATCAGAAATTATTTGTCATTTTACCATGTTAAAGGAGTATGTTCACGAAGATATCTCTGTGTATTATTCAATACCTGTTCCACACAGCGAGGATTTAAATGAAGACATGACAGCGGACTGTAGTGACTAGTATTTAGCAAATCTTCACAGTTAGGACGTATTAGACAATTTGAACCAGACAACTTAGCAGAGAAGTGCGAATTAAGACAACTATTAAGAGAATATGAGTATTCGTGTCCAGATATTCCAATACGAACTAATACAATATGCCTAGAAGTTGAAATTGCATATTTTTCACCTGGGAATAAACATCCATGGATGAATCCTCTCAAGCATACAAACAAAGAGAAGAAACTGGATTTTACCATTTATTTTGGTGCCGAAAACAGATAATGCTTTCCATATTTTAACTAATTACAGAGAATAAGTGTCACCAATATGCCAAATTGAACACGGAAATGGAAATAAATACAAGCTCTCGATGTAGCAGAATAGAACACTAAAAAAAGAAATTACTCGTGCAAAACTAATTTCTCAGTACAGATCGACTCAAGGTGCTTATGCCAGAAATGATCCAAACGATCCACCTAAGATAATGATTCTTACTAGGCCTCTGACAGTCAATTAAAATACCTATACATTTCACTTATGGTAGGTATTGAGACGTCATACCTTGTAAATCTTTGTGATGAAGCAAGATTAAAGAATTAAATGTCTTATCATCTTGAAAAACCCACAAATATTCAAAGCCATAGAAGAAATACAGATTATTTTTACATCTTACCCCCTATGTCCTATTTACACCCTCTAAAGACTTTGTTCGTTACATATTATTTCTGTTTTTATTTCTTTCCAATAACCGCTGTCTAAAGAAGAATATATTATTAGAATCAATAGAAAAAGCGCACTACAGCTTAGATAGCACTTACCAGTTATTATGTACTTTTGAGAGAGCGATGTATGTAAGGTGAAGTTGATTGCATTTTAAACATGCACAGTAGAGAGAATGTTAGCATACCTATATGCTACTTTCATGTAATGTGGCTGAAATTTCTTTGGATATTGTACGTTTGGAAATTATAAATGATCCAAAGACACTGCAAACGAAAATGACTGCTCCCTTGAGCTCTAAAAATCAACCTGAATTCGACTAAAGTACACTATTCTTGGCAGATATTAAAATATGGAAAGTGAATTTTGCCAAACTAAACAATACCAGCTTCTAAAAGTGCAATGAATTAATTATCAAATACATAAAATGTAAAAAAAGTTATCGGCTCCTTTTGTTACGATTTATCTCTGAAGTTCAAGTTCAAGAAGTGAAAATGAGCAAGTAGAGCTGGCACTTTTTTGAAAAACATCTAGAGTAAGGCCAAGCTGTATACTCTCTAACCCATATTATACCCATCAATCATACACTAAAATAAATGTAATTAAAGGTTCTTTGAACAATACCTAATATATGCAAAGTCTAGCTAGAATAACTAGTGAGGAAACCCTGAAAAATTCATCATTTTTAAAATTCTAACCTTTTGTTAAATATGAAACTGGAGAGCGCCAACCCCAAAAAACCCAAATAAAAATATGAATGCAATTATTTTCTTATTTTCATGTAAATATGTATGATGTTCTGAGTAACATTGTACATTAACATTGATTTTTTTTCTTCATGAAAATACGCTTATTTTGTTCTAGCTTACATAATTTGCCATGAAGCATTTGTGGGTGAGCAGCGAACTTCATTATTGGGAAAATATAAGTCTTAGAATATAGGAATAAAGTCAAATAATTGAATTGAAAAATGTTTCATTAAGTAAAATAAATACATAGTGAAAATGTTTCTTTTCATTTATTTGCAATGAAATTAAATAATAAATGATGACATATCAAATTTGCTTTCTTCTATATCAAGCAATAAGCTAATATTTTACCCTTTGATCTTTATGAACCTCGCCTGTTATATCCTTTTTCTTACTGTAAAATTTATTGTGGACATCTCGTGAATAAATATGGCTAGTTTCATGTTCCTCTCTTTCAGCATAACGCTGGTTCCTATGTTGACAAAATGCAATGCGCGTTTTTAAAATAGTTGACTTTTTATCATAAGGAGGGGGCTGAACCTGTTTGAGACTCTGACTCTAGTAAATGGTGTTATGAAGGGGGAAATACAGGATAATTATTCCAAAGGAATATTTTAATACTTGTGACTTAAATATTTCAGTCATATAATCAAAATTAAATCATACCATAAAAATACCTATATACTCGTTATGGTGGCACTCACCAGTTGTTATGTACTTTTGAGAGAGTGATGTATGTAAGGTGAAGTTGTTTGCATCTTAAATATGCATAGTGGAGAGAATGTTGGCATACCTATATGCTACTTTCATGTAATGTGGCTGAAATTTCTTTGGATATTATACTTTTGGAAATTTTAAATGATCCAAGGACATTGCTAATTAAAATGACTGCTCCCTTGTGCTATAAAACTCAACATGAATTTGTCTAAGGTACACAATTCTTGGCAGCTATTAAAATATGGAAAATGAATTTTGCCAAACGAAACAATACCAGCTTCTAAAAGTGCAATGAATGAATTACTAAATACATGAAATGTAAAAAAAGTTATCGGCTCTTTTTGTTACAATTTACCTCTGAAGTTCAAGAAGTGAAAATGAGCAAGTACAGCTAGCACATTTTTAAAAGATGCACATCTGGAGTAAGGCCAAGCTGTATTCTCTCTAACCCATATTACACCCATCAATCATTCACCAAAATAAAGGGAATTAAAGGTTCTTTGAACAATACCTAAAATATATGCAAAGTCTTTTTAAAATAGACAGTAAAAATTCTAACCTTATGCCTAATATCAAACTGTAGAGCGCTACATTTTAATACTGTCCCATATGCATTCTTTAGATAAATGGAACATTTGTTTATTACATCTGATACTAAATATCAATCAATTATTCTCAATTACATATTTCAAGTGCATTCACATTTCTTAAGTACCAGTAATCTGAATGCCTCGATTAAAATTAAAATAAAATCTCGTACAATGTAACTTATATGGTTCACATCCACATATTGCGTAACAAATCTATAGAACTCCTAATGAAACCAGTCTTAACTCTTTCCTTGATCAGTTTCTAGCACCCGGGGAATATGGTGACCATTTCGATCACAAATCATAAAAATGGAAATGTTTACAGGGAAGAATCAGATTATTCCGTTTCCTTTGCCCTTGCTTGTATCGCATGCAATATCATCTTCAATGTTAGTTCTTCATTCTCTTCCAGATAAGGGTAGAAGTATGTTGTGCATAAAAAAAGACTAAACTCAAAACCCAATTAACTCCGTTTTAATAATTCTAAGGTTTCTAATATTGTTTATAGGTAAGATATTTATTGTGTAAAATTTTCGTGGACACAGCATTTATTAACAAATGTAGAATCTATCAACACACAAGTAATGGCACCTGGCTATAGCGACTAAGCAAAATATTTTGCTGAAGCAAACGCGGGCGCAATTGTGAACCTCAGAAGCAACAGCGACTAAATAGTGGTTTTGCGTTTAGAAAATGTTAACAAAGACATATTTTATGATGTATAACGCAAAGAAATATTCTTATATAGCCTTCTATATAAGAAGCTGTAGAAAACGAATTAAAAATGACATATTTTTAAAGCTGTTGAAATATTAAAATCAGAGAGAGAGAGAGAGAGAGAGAGAGAGAGAGAGAGAGAGAGAGAGAGAGAGAGAGAGAGAGAGAGAGAGAGAGAGAGAGAGAGAGAGAGAGAGAGAGAGAGAGAGGTCAGGGTTTGTTTTAATTTTTTCCAGGTCTAATGATATATTCTAGGAAGAATCTTT
>JAEAOA010001107.1:0-2500 GCA_016746295.1 Potamilus streckersoni | reverse complement strand
TATATATATATATATATATATATATATATATATATATATATATATATATCTGTGTGTGTATGTATGTGTCGAAAAATCACTTGCGTATATGTTTCCCTTAAAATAACTTTATTTTTTATCCCATTGGTAATATTGTATTGGTAACTGGACTAAAACAGATAATGAAAGGTTGTAAACTTACTTTGTTTTTCAATAGCCAATTTATTTAGTCTTCTTGCAACTACTTCAGGAGCAGGTGCCTCCCTGGCAGCGATCAATGGTTTCTCAGCAGACTAGGCAAGAAACGTATAGACAAATATAGAGAACTTTCAAAGTTATCTTTATAATTTCATACCGAACGCTGAGAAAATAATATAGAATAATTGCATTTGTTTCTCAAACCCAAGTATGTGCAGAGATAACAACTAATGTCAGGATTATAGACTGCGCTGACCACCCCATTACGATAAATACTGAATCACTTCAAGTTATGTTTTTTTTGAAATCTTAAAGAAGATATTGATCATGTATGCCTTGAAATATAAGCACTAATAGTCGATACTAAATCACACTCAAACTTCTGGTCATTTTCAAAAGATGACATATATAAACGGGCCAGAAAAGAAAAAAAAATTCGTCAAACCTGAATACAAACAAAAATTGATTCACTAACCTTCCTGCAGCTAGACTCAGGTTTGCTGTTCTTCCATGGCGGATTGTAGTTGGACTGTTTAAGATAGTTACAATTCGGAAACCACCTGTAGTGTTCATCCCATGGATCATCACCCACTACCCACTGCTTTAATCCCCCATCGCATGCATAACACCTTACAATATCCTTGTCACCTAAAAGATAAGAGCACAAAAGACCGTTAAAAATGGTTTAATGCAAATTTGGCTTATATGATCCTCTATATGTCATTTCGTTTCTCAATAACCTCCTGTACATTATATATTTGTTTGGTAAGGTGCAGAAATTAACTTTTAAAGACTATCACAATGTGTGTGAATTAAAGCGTTGAAGCTAAACAGTGTGGTTCCATATTTGTCTAATAACTAACACATGCCTTATTATTAAACTGCATTAGTCCTTGTTATATTTGTCACTAGAATCATACTCCGATACAATAGCTTTCTTGGATGTGCCATATCAAAATTGGTAAGTTACATTATAGGCCTCCTGATAGTTTATTTCGTCTTTGCGTAAGGATTTCTATTTTTGTAACAATATCATACATTATTACCAATTATTCTTTAACAGCATAGAACTGTTATGACAGAAATTTTGGGTACAAATGATAACATGAGAAATCCCTCCAAATTGTATTAAAACTAACCCTTCTATGGACTCATTTTTATTAAACTCTATTGGGAGTAATTTCTATTAAAATATATGTAGATTACCTTTATTTAATAGAGCTATATTTTATCTTGATAAAGATTGCTTCATTAAAACTAGTGCAAGTCTCATTCTTGTATGTGTAAATTTACTTAATAAATAATCTTTGCAAACAGGTAAAAAAAAAACTGCACTCGCATTACATGTACACGCTGACTCTATAACTGGTACAAGTTTTCCGCATTATATTTGTATAAGCTAAACTCACCAAGCTTACAGTCAGTGGCGAAAATTCTTAACATATTCTCCATCTTAGTAATCTTTGGGTTAACCAAGGGTGGAAATGCCATTTTGTCTGTGCCATTTTGTCATTGGACATTTTGTCCGGCCACCCGCAAAAACATATGTAATTCTATTGGGATAAAACCGGATATCGCTAGTTGAAGCAACCATGAAATAAGGCGAGCAGCAGGGAGGGTGAACCCTACAAAAGTTTTGCTTGTGAAATTAACCTGAATAAGGGTTCCTACAGAGGCTGAAAATAAGGGTCAATAACCCTAAACCAAAATATCTAACTTTTATATTACCGTACGGACGGTTATAAACCACATAATAAACCACATGAGGTTAGCTTAGTTTTGTTATACTATTATTGACTTTTTATCCTGATTTTATTGAACTATTTTTTACGTTAAAAACTTGAGCAAAAATTTTGTAGATTTTCACCCTCCCTGCTGCTCCTGACTTTGTCACCTAACTTTGTCACATGACTTTGTCACCTGACTTTGTCAGGGCATTAATATCGGGATTTTTAACAATAGATTTGGGATTTTAAACAGATATACAGTTCATAAACAGATAGTCCTGACTTTGTCACCTGACTTTGTCAGGGGGAACTAACCAAATATTTTATCCAGACCTATACGATATCTGGATCTAAGATCATGTAAATTTATCGTTATAAATCCAAAAGGAACTGATTGTGCTTTAGAAAAGAAATTTTTAAATTTAATCATATCCATGTCCCCTGAACACCAAGTATAATAAATATTCTGCAGGGTATAATTATCTACTCCATTAAACACAACCAAAATATTACAGTTATCTCTAATCACTTTAGGTATCTGTGTATATCTTTGAGTAACATAAATCACGTCTGTGTTTTTGTGACGACCTCGAGAA
>JAEAOA010001106.1:0-15000 GCA_016746295.1 Potamilus streckersoni | reverse complement strand
TATTTCTAAATGGCAACTGGACACAGTGAATCAATTTTGAATAAATGGTCGCTGTTCTTCTCACATGCGAATGGACACACCGGTAAAGGTTTGAGTAAATATTTTCTGTGCTTCTCACCGACTTCTTGCAATGGCGATGACACTGTCGAATGTTTCTTATGAGGACCTATATTCGATGTGTCGCTTTTAAAAATTGTAGAATAGTTCTGGAGAAAAATTGATTTAAGCTGACTTTACATTTGTGTGAGAAAGCGCGGTTGGAATTGGTTTTCTGAAGCGCACAGATGAACCAAGGGCTAAAAGTTCAGCCTTTGCAGTGACAGACGAGTATCATTGAGCCCAATTGTTTGACAAATGACATTGCAAAATATGTGTTGCTGTTGGAAAGAAGGGATAAATGATTCTTACAAGATTTTTCCTTCACCTGCTATACGGGACACGATGTATAAGTTGTCGTGACATATATCAGAACTGTGCAATGTGCCATCCTGTAAAGTATCCGACTACATGTAGGTGTTACTTGATCAATTTGTAATTTTATTAAAATTTGTCTAGCAGCAGAGAGGGTGAACCCTACAACAATATATTTGCGACAAAATCGATTAAAGCCTCAGAATGCCAAATTGCTGCCATCTACGTCTACAAATTTTTGCGACAGAATCGATTAAAGCCTCAGAATGCCAATGGAACCTTCCTACGAAATCTCATATTTCAACCAAAAAAAAAATAAAGACCCCATCTTAGCGATTTTGTCGCAAATACATTGTCATAACCACACTCAAATTGCTGCCATCTACGGTCGCAAATATGTTGTCATTTCACCCTCTCTGCTGCTGATTAATACAAATTATTTAACCAAATATTTGATCAAGTCCAATACGATATCGTGACCGAGGGTCGTGTAAATTTATTGTTATAAATCCATATGGGACAGACTGAGCATGACTAAAGTAATTTTTAAATCCATTGAAGTCCATATCGGAACACCATGTCTGCCAAATATTTCGTAGCGTATGTGTATCAACGCCATTGAATACAGCAAGAATATTGCAGTTATCGCGAATCACTTTTGGAATTTGAGTATATCGTTGAGTGACATATATCACGTCAGTGTTTTTATGCCTACCTCGGGAAAATATTCTAGCAGGGTTCTTTTGATTATCTAACATTACATCATCGTACACTACAAGATTGTTTATGTCTCCATCGAGATCTTCTACTGATGGTGCATCATCAATATCAGTAATAAAGTCGATTACACTTTCACCTTTAATTTCTGATGCTTTTTCATTATAATCTTTTAGCACTTCATAGCACCGTTGATCATCTACGGATGGGGCAACTAAATATAATTTATCCCACTTCATAAATCGCATTATCAAATTAAGCAGTAATTGTGTTTTGCCTGATCCAGATGGTCCGATTATAATGGCACGGACAGAATTCGGAAGCGCTGCGTGGTGTTTTACCGGTTCTCTTCTTTTAGTCGCTGAAAAATCAATTATATTCATAACGCTATATATAAATTATGGATCTATATTGTGTTAAGTGTAAACAGCGTACTGATACAACCGATCAGACAACCATTACAACTAAAAACAATAGACTAGCGCTTACTGGTAAGTGTGTAACATGTGGTACAAAAAAATTTAGATTTTTAAAAAAAAGCAACTCGGAGGTGATATTGCCGCAAAACTTGGAAAACTCCCCGGAACCCCATGGGCAAAATACCCCGGAGAAAAACACCTTCCAGGATATAGCTACTGTGGTCCCGGAACGAGATTAGATATCAGACTTGATGATCAAAATCAGCCCCGGCCTGGTGAGTATCCGATAAATGCTATTGATAAGGCATGTCATGCTCATGATGTTGCATATAAAAGCAATAATTTGCAACAAAGACATATCGCGGATGTAAAATTAATTCATGCCTTAAATGCTATTCCCGATAAATCCTTCAAAGAAAAATTGGCTTCATGGTTGGTCAAATCAGCTATGAAAGGCAAATTAGTGTTAGGTGCTGGTAATTGAAAACACCAGTGTTTTTATAGTATGGAATCTATTTATTATTCTCCGAAAGGATACTGGAGGGGTAAAGCAGCAATCAGTAAACTCGCTAACGCTGCAAAAGTGAAAAAATCCACTGCAAAAGATTGGTTATCCAAACAAGCTATATGGCAAATTTATCTACCACCGCCTAAACAAATTAATTATTCTCATTTTGATGTTACCGTACCCAATGAAGTTCATCAGGCTGATTTATTGTTTTTACCACATGACCATGGTTACAAATACGCGCTAACTGTAGTTGATATTGCGAGTCGATTTAAACAAGCAGAACCATTGAAAACAAAGTCAGCTTCTGAAGTCGCTTCTGCATTTGAAAGGATTTATCGACGAGGTCCTCTAAGATGGCCAAATCTATTACAAGTTGATCCTGGCAAAGAGTTTCAAGGTGCTGTTCTATCAACAATGAAAACTCATAGTGTTACAATACGACGGGGGCATACTGCGTTACATCGTGATCAGGCAATTGTAGAACGATTTAATCGAACTCTTGCAGAACGGTTATTTGGATATCAATATGCAAAAGAATTCATCCAAGAAAAACGATCTCGTGAATGGGTCCAAAGGTTACCGAGTGTAGTTGCAGCGTTAAATAATGAGATTACTCGAACTATTAATATGAAACCAAATATTGCAATAAAAAAAGAATATATTCCCGAACAACCGCAGCGGGTTAGCACTCAGCCACTTCTCGGTGATGTTACTGTGAGATATTTATACGAACCAGGAGAGCTTGAAGGCGGTAAAAGAAGAGCTACTGATCCTATATGGAGTGTTACTACGCATAAAATTTCAACTATAACGCGATCAACTGGTAGACCTCCAATCTACAGATTGGATTCAACTGCACCTCAGCGTGGTTTTACACGCGAACAACTACAAGTCATTCCGGACGATACTCAATTACCGCCACATGGTCTTAACTAGCTCCGTTACGTCTATTACACTCAAGACAGGTCAACATCACATTGTTTCTGACATGACCAAGACTGTTATTTTTTCTGTCTACGGTGAATTGTCGAGGGTCTTTATCCGAATACTGCCAGTGCATTATACAATTGCAACTGGCGCAGTGATTATTCTGTTGTTCTTTTAATGCAATTATTACTTCAGCATCAATATCAAATTCTCGTTGTTTTTTTTTGTCCTGCTGTTTGTAGCCAGAGAGTTTTTTATTAATGATGCTAATATCAGTGTTGTCATCGTTTGCATTAAAATCATCATCGAAAACAATCCTTCGTAGTTGATTTATTCGTCGTACTCTGGACACTGCGAGATAGACTAAATTTGACCATTCAATGCGATTATCAACTATCCAAACAATTGTATCCGTGATGGTCAATCCTTGTGACGAGTGTATTGTTGTTACATAACCAAGCGTCCATGGTGATTTATCAGCGTATAATGCATCTTCTACAGTATTGATATCAACTAGCACAATATCATTTAACACTAGAATCTGTTTCTCCGTCTGGCCTGGAATTTCAACTTCAATATTCTGCTTTCGTGTATCCAATGGTCTATAACACAACGGCACTGGAAACGTTGGGAATTTTTTCTTGTGTAGCTCAAACAACTTTTTCTGAAGTGCGTCTCTGACTATCTTTCTACTTGCTACTACAAAATCATTTGGTTTCCATGTTTCCCAAAAATCATTCAAAGGTGTTTCAGAAATTATTTCACGCGCTACTTCACATTGAATTCTATCGGGTTGTAATCTAATTAGTTTTTTAAACTCACGTAACTGCTCATCGAGTGCTCTATAGTCAGTATCAATTTCTTCGTAATAATCAACAAATCCTTTTAACCAATTATGTGGACTTCTACCAACAAATGGTGGTGGTTGACCATGATCGCCGCACAATATAATTTTTGTATTTTTTTGCAATAACCAATCAAGAAACATTTTTAATACATCTTCTGAAACAGTACATGCTTCATCCCAAATAATAACCGCTGGAATAAATTTCTCACCCATTCGCTCAGGAGTCCAAGCATCGCCCTTGTATCGAAAAAAACTATGATACGTGCAAGCTTCAACATTTCGTTGTTTGATCTCTCTCGCTAGTCTATGGGTTGGTGTGAGTACAATCATGGACGTTCTCTCTCGATATAATTCTATCGCACGTGTTGTCTTTCCAGATCCACCACAACCGTTTAAATAAACTGTTTTATATCTACAAATTGGATCTGATATCGGTGGTGCTTTAGACATAGATTTTTCACTGATAGAATTATCGTTCTTCAGGTAACTGCTTTTAATCTCAACGTCTGCTGATTCAGAATAATCGCGTTGTATTTCTTGTTTAATTCGCCATGTTCCCCAAGTCTCTTCGCTATTAGTAAATTTAGTTATCTCTTTGATATATTTTTTATCGACATACATTGAATCAATTGCAACTCTGACTGCTATACTAGGAAATCTATTTATCATTGCAAATAAATTGATAGATGCATAACCCAGCATAGAAGCTCTCAAATGTAGATATGCAGAGCTTTCTCCATCACTGTAAGTAACAATTCTACCTAACTTTGTTTTATTGGACAAGAAGGCTGTTTTACAATTTGCGTATCTATTTTTCTCTACTGCATCTTTAATAACGAAGTCGTATTCGGCATCATCTATAATCAATCGTGAGGATTGTTTTTTAAAGTTAAATTTTTTTCCACCCTGTGTAAATTTACCGATTATTCTTCGGCCGAGATCCTTTGCTTCATTATTTCGTTGATTAAATATCTTTTTTGACCATTCAATGATGTACTCCTCGTCAGCATCAATATGTTTTCTAGACTTATCGATTATACTATCAAGACATTCTGGTTCTGGTAACCAGACATTGGTTTGTTTTCGATATGAGATAATCGCTTCGCTGACAATCAACGAAACTAACACTTTACAATCAATCATATATCGCAATAACACTATTGGTAACCACATCCTTTCAGCCATGTGTCTACCAATCCAAACATAACAACACGGATGAAGTCCTTCAGCGAATTCAAATGATACTACGCAAGCAAAACCGGTCAAATCAAAATCAGGCAGTGGTCCATTAATAGCAACGCGAGTCATTTCATGTGTGGGGTGTCCAAACCGTTTAAAATACTCACCAGCGAATCCATATCCTAGAAAACTTCCTGGATAACAGGCAACGATATCAACTGATATCATATTCTCACGATTGTACTTAACGTTCCATAGACCGCCATGATAATATTCCAAACAGCTGGATTGAACATCCTGTAAAAACTCTTTTCGTGTTGGTTTCCAATTATTTTTCTTTCTTGCAAAATGAGCTGCAACTGATGGAATTGTAAAACAATTTGTAAGTAACTGTTCGTAATCTTCAGATTTTTCATTAAAAACGCTAGCGTTTTCACTGAGACTTATTGCTAGATTTTTCATCCTATTATGTAGACTTTCACTACGATATAATTCACCGTTAGGTTTCACAAATTGATTGAATTGACATTCTTCATCTTCAAAACTATGAAGTAGCCATACTGATACAGGGTCGTTTTTACACAAACTAGCAATAGCATCGAATAATCTTTCTTCAGTGAGAATACCATCCTTGATGAATTCTTCTGGGATATACTTCACTGTTCTGTCTCGCGGGAATATTGTAACCGCGGATGTCCATGCGTGCTTTGTTATGATCAATAATTTTGATTGGAGCTCCGTTTTTATTGTATTTCGATTCGTATAATACTTCGCCAGTTATCGTTAAAACGGTTATCGGAAATCTCAACGACTTTTCCAATCTAGCTATATCGGAAATAGTTGCTCCGTTCTCTTTCACTGTTAGCTCCCATTCATCTATTTTTTTATGTCTTAGATCGGTTAATTTATTCCCACGGAGTGCATTTGTAAAATGTTCTAAGACTCTTTGTGCCACACAGTTGAGTGGTTTTTCCGCTGACGTTGACTGTTTCATTGGTGCTAGTTTTCCAATGTCAGGGTTATTTAACGGATACATCCCATAAACGACTGCTGTTTCTGGATACGCTTTTTCATAGTATGGTTTATCAATTCCAGTTAACAGCCCTGGTCTGGAATAACGGCTAACAATGACTGATGTCCCATCTTTGAGAATTGGAACAAATTTGTCTCTTATAATATATTCGCCCGATTCTAATTTGATAATGAATTTCACTCTGATAAAATACCGTTTATTGCCAAGTTGTGATAGTATCATAGCTGCTGTTTCATCATTCATTCTAGCATCAACAACACCATCAATTCTAAATGTTGACCAGGTGTGTGATGCATCATCCTGTTTAAACTCATGAACACAATCTCGTATTTTTCTAATCAGAATTCTATTAGTTATTCTCTCTTTTGGTACGTCTTCGAGAGTTCTATCAAGATTGAATTTAATATTTTTCCGAGGCTTGATTGCCGATAATCTCTTGAATTCTTCATTCATATAAATAAGACAAGTATTTAAATAGAAAAGTTTGTTTATATATAATGAATCACTGCAAATGGCTTATGATCGGATCAGTAACCCCATGCAATAAATCGTGTAGAGGTGAATTCTGTGGATATCACTTACAGAGTGTCAGAAATAATTCGACAGGCCCGTCCCCATGCATAAATTGTGGGGTGGGTGTGAGAGGAAAATCACAATTATGTATCAATTGTGGGGGTAAGCGGTTTAGAGAATTGAAACGTTATTATGATAAACGAATAAAAAACGCCATCATTGACCCTAACCATGACTCTGTCAAAGACAAAATCATAAAAACCCCTCAAGACTACATTAATAGATTTATAATTAAAGCAAATGATGAATTAGACAAATAGTATTATTATATATAAATGGAGCAAGAATTCAGACCACATCCAATACTCGTTAATTATGAAATATCTCGTAATGGTGTTGTTAGACACTGTAGACTAAAGAAACCCGTGGGATATGTTAATAGTCAACGGATATTTGTGTTTTACTGCTGGAGAAAAAGGGAGATCTCCGTCACAGGGCAGTCTATGAGTGTTCTATGGGCCCGCGTAAAGATGGCTGTGTTATTGATCACATTGATTCTAATATTCAAAATAACGCGATTTCCAATTTACAGTGTATTTCTCAAAGAGAGAATATAAAAAACGGAAAGACAGGGACTTGTAAGTCAGTTGGAAAGAGACCAGTACAGTCATTTGATACAACGACGAATGAAGAAAGAGTTTTTCATTCAATGAATGCTGCGGGGAAAATATTTTGGAATATGTATTCCTCCAGTACGAAAAGTTGCTGATGGGATTTATCAAACAGCTATCTCAAAGAAATATTGGGCATAGAATAAAGTTTTGCTAGTTTCACGATAACTCTCAATAGTGAGTTATGTTGCTATTTTAGTCACATTTGCAATGATTTTTCCATTCAGATCAATTACCTTAGGGCAAAACACTAAAAACGTTTCGGCGCGTTAAGATTTTTCAATATTACTGGCAATATTCACGTATATATGCATTAAAAGAGTAAATGACAATAACTGGAACAGCCGGAACAGCCACATAGTAAATATAGTGTTAGTACCCGGAACGCGCGAAACGTTTTTTAGTTTATAGTTGTATTGCCCTATGGTATTGATTTTTGAAAATTGGGTTTAATTAAAATCATGCAAAAAATGTCTAAAATAGCATAACCTCACTATGGGTTTCTTTGTAATAGGAAAACTTTATTCTCATGTCCCCATTTTTTTTTTTCTTTGAGATAGCTGTTTGATAATATCACTTCGCAACTTTTCGTACTGGACGGCCATACATATTCCAAATATTTTCCGCAGCATTCATAGAATGAAAAACTCTTTCTTCATTCCGTCGCTGTAACAAATGACTGTACTGGTCTCTTTCCAACTGACTTACAAGTCCCTGTCTTTCCTTTTTTATATTCTCTCTTTGAGAAATTACACTGTAAATTGGAAATCGCGTTATTTTGAATATTAGAATCAATGTGATCAATAACACAGCCATCTTTAATCGGTCCCATATAACACTCAAAGACTGCCCTATGACAGAGATATCCCTTTCCTCCAGCAGTAAATTGCAAGTATCCCTGATTATTATCAAATCCAATAGGTTTCTTTAGTCTACAGTGTCTAACAACACCATTACGAGATATTCATAATTAACGAGTATTGGATGTGGTCTGAATTCTTGCTCCATTTATATATAATAATACTATTTGTCTAATTCATTATTTGCTTTAATTATAAATCTATTAATGTAGTCTTGAGGGGTTTTTATGATTTTGTCTTTGACAGAGTCATGGTTAGGGTCAATGATGGCGTTTTTTATTCGTTTATCATAATAACGTTTCAATTCTCTAAACCGCTTACCCCCACAATTGATACATAATTGTGATTTTCCTCTCACACCCACCCCACAATTTATGCATGGGGACGGGCCTGTCGAATTATTTCTGACACTCTGTAAGTGATATCCACAGAATTCACCTCTACACGATTTATTGCATGGGGTTACTGATCCGATCATAAGCCATTTGCAGTGATTCATATATATAAACAAACTTTTCTATTTAAATACTTGTCTTATTTATATGAATGAAGAATTCAAGAGATTATCGGCAATCAAGCCTCGGAAAATATTAAATTCAATCTTGATAGAACTCTCGAAGACGTACCAAAAGAGAGAATAACTAATAGAATTCTGATTAGAAAATACGAGATTGTGTTCATGAGTTTAAACAGGATGATGCATCACACACCTGGTCAACATTTAGAATTGATGGTGTTGTTGATGCTAGAATGAATGATGAAACAGCAGCTATGATACTATCACAACTTGGCAATAAACGGTATTTTATCAGAGTGAAATTCATTATCAAATTAGAATCGGGCGAATATATTATAAGAGACAAATTTGTTCCAATTCTCAAAGATGGGACATCAGTCATTGTTAGCCGTTATTCCAGACCAGGGCTGTTAACTGGAATTGATAAACCATACTATGAAAAAGCGTATCCAGAAACAGCAGTCGTTTATGGGATGTATCCGTTAAATAACCCTGACATTGGAAAACTAGCACCAATGAAACAGTCAACGTCAGCGGAAAAGCCACTCAACTGTGTGGCACAAAGAGTCTTAGAACCATTTTACAAATGCACTCCGTGGGAATAAATTAACCGATCTAAGACATAAAAAAATAGATGAATGGGAGCTAACAGTGAAAGAGAACGGAGCAACTATTTCCGATATAGCTAGATTGGAAAAGTCGTTGAGATTTCCGATAACCGTTTTAACGATAACTGGCGAAGTATTATACGAATCGAAATACAATAAAAACGGAGCTCCAATCAAAATTATTGATCATAACAAGCACGCATGGACATCCGCGGTTACAATATTCCCGCGAGACAGAACAGTGAAGTATATCCCAGAAGAATTCATCAAGGATGGTATTCTCACTGAAGAAAGATTATTCGATGCTATTGCTAGTTTGTGTAAAAACGACCCTGTATCAGTATGGCTACTTCATAGTTTTGAAGATGAAGAATGTCAATTCAATCAATTTGTGAAACCTAACGGTGAATTATATCGTAGTGAAAGTCTACATAATAGGATGAAAATCTAGCAATAAGTCTCAGTGAAAACGCTAGCGTTTTTAATGAAAAATCAAGATTACGAACAGTTACTTACAAATTGTTTTACAATTCCATCAGTTGCAGCTCATTTTGCAAGAAAGAAAAATAATTGGAAACCAACACGAAAAGAGTTTTTACAGGATGTTCAATCCAGCTGTTTGGAATATTATCATGGCGGTCTATGGAACGTTAAGTACAATCGTGAGAATATGATATCAGTTGATATCGTTGCCTGTTATCCAGGAAGTTTTCTAGGATATGGATTCGCTGGTGAGTATTTTAAACGGTTTGGACACCCCACACATGAAATGACTCGCGTTGCTATTAATGGACCACTGCCTGATTTTGATTTGACCGGTTTTGCTTGCGTAGTATCATTTGAATTCGCTGAAGGACTTCATCCGTGTTGTTATGTTTGGATTGGTAGACACATGGCTGAAAGGATGTGGTTACCAATAGTGTTATTGCGATATATGATTGATTGTAAAGTGTTAGTTTCGTTGATTGTCAGCGAAGCGATTATCTCATATCGAAAACAAACCAATGTCTGGTTACCAGAACCAGAATGTCTTGATAGTATAATCGATAAGTCTAGAAAACATATTGATGCTGACGAGGAGTACATCATTGAATGGTCAAAAAGATATTTAATCAACGAAATAATGAAGCAAAGGATCTCGGCCGAAGAATAATCGGTAAATTTACACAGGGTGGAAAAAATTTAACTTTAAAAAACAATCCTCACGATTGATTATAGATGATGCCGAATACGACTTCGTTATTAAAGATGCAGTAGAGAAAAATAGATACGCAAATTGTAAAACAGCCTTCTTGTCCAATAAAACAAAGTTAGGTAGAATTGTTACTTACAGTGATGGAGAAAGCTCTGCATATCTACATTTGAGAGCTTCTATGCTGGGTTATGCATCTATCAATTTATTTGCAATGATAAATAGATTTCCTAGTATAGCAGTCAGAGTTGCAATTGATTCAATGTATGTCGATAAAAAATATATCAAAGAGATAACTAAATTTACTAATAGCGAAGAGACTTGGGGAACATGGCGAATTAAACAAGAAATACAACGCGATTATTCTGAATCAGCAGACGTTGAGATTAAAAGCAGTTACCTGAAGAACGATAATTCTATCAGTGAAAAATCTATGTCTAAAGCACCACCGATATCAGATCCAATTTGTAGATATAAAACAGTTTATTTAAACGGTTGTGGTGGATCTGGAAAGACAACACGTGCGATAGAATTATATCGAGAGAGAACGTCCATGATTGTACTCACACCAACCCATAGACTAGCGAGAGAGATCAAACAACGAAATGTTGAAGCTTGCACGTATCATAGTTTTTTTCGATACAAGGGCGATGCTTGGACTCCTGAGCGAATGGGTGAGAAATTTATTCCAGCGGTTATTATTTGGGATGAAGCATGTACTGTTTCAGAAGATGTATTAAAAATGTTTCTTGATTGGTTATTGCAAAAAAATACAAAAATTATATTGTGCGGCGATCATGGTCAACCACCACCATTTGTTGGTAGAAGTCCACATAATTGGTTAAAAGGATTTGTTGATTATTACGAAGAAATTGATACTGACTATAGAGCACTCGATGAGCAGTTACGTGAGTTTAAAAAACTAATTAGATTACAACCCGATAGAATTCAATGTGAAGTAGCGCGTGAAATAATTTCTGAAACACCTTTGAATGATTTTTGGGAAACATGGAAACCAAATGATTTTGTAGTAGCAAGTAGAAAGATAGTCAGAGACGCACTTCAGAAAAAGTTGTTTGAGCTACACAAGAAAAAATTCCCAACGTTTCCAGTGCCGTTGTGTTATAGACCATTGGATACACGAAAGCAGAATATTGAAGTTGAAATTCCAGGCCAGACGGAGAAACAGATTCTAGTGTTAAATGATATTGTGCTAGTTGATATCAATACTGTAGAAGATGCATTATGCGCTGATAAATCACCATGGACGCTTGGTTATGTAACAACAATACACTCGTCACAAGGATTGACCATCACGGATACAATTGTTTGGATAGTTGATAATCGCATTGAATGGTCAAATTTAGTCTATCTCGCAGTGTCCAGAGTACGACGAATAAATCAACTACGAAGGATTGTTTTCGATGATGATTTTAATGCAAACGATGATAACACTGATATTAGCATCATTAATAAAAAACTCTCTGGCTACAAACAGCAGGACAAAAAAAAACAACGAGAATTTGATATTGATGCTGAAGTAATAATTGCATTAAAAGAACAACAGAATAATCACTGCGCCAGTTGCAATTGTATAATGCACTGGCAGTATTCGGATAAAGACCCTCGACAATTCACCGTAGACAGAAAAAATAACAGTCTTGGTCATGTCAGAAACAATGTGATGTTGACCTGTCTTGAGTGTAATAGACGTAACGGAGCTAGTTAAGACCATGTGGCGGTAATTGAGTATCGTCCGGAATGACTTGTAGTTGTTCGCGTGTAAAACCACGCTGAGGTGCAGTTGAATCCAATCTGTAGATTGGAGGTCTACCAGTTGATCGCGTTATAGTTGAAATTTTATGCGTAGTAACACTCCATATAGGATCAGTAGCTCTTCTTTTACCGCCTTCAAGCTCTCCTGGTTCGTATAAATATCTCACAGTAACATCACCGAGAAGTGGCTGAGTGCTAACCCGCTGCGGTTGTTCGGGAATATATTCTTTTTTTATTGCAATATTTGGTTTCATATTAATAGTTCGAGTAATCTCATTATTTAACGCTGCAACTACACTCGGTAACCTTTGGACCCATTCACGAGATCGTTTTTCTTGGATGAATTCTTTTGCATATTGATATCCAAATAACCGTTCTGCAAGAGTTCGATTAAATCGTTCTACAATTGCCTGATCACGATGTAACGCAGTATGTCCTCGTCGTATTGTAACACTATGAGTTTTCATTGTTGATAGAACAGCACCTTGAAACTCTTTGCCAGGATCAACTTGTAATAGATTTGGCCATCTTAGAGGACCTCGTCGATAAATCCTTTCAAATGCAGAAGCGACTTCAGAAGCTGACTTTGTTTTCAATGGTTCTGCTTGTTTAAATCGACTCGCAATATCAACTACAGTTAGCGCGTATTTGTAACCATGGTCATGTGGTAAAAACAATAAATCAGCCTGATGAACTTCATTGGGTACGGTAACATCAAAATGAGAATAATTAATTTGTTTAGGCGGTGGTAGATAAATTTGCCATATAGCTTGTTTGGATAACCAATCTTTTGCAGTGGATTTTTTCACTTTTGCAGCGTTAGCGAGTTTACTGATTGCTGCTTTACCCCTCCAGTATCCTTTCGGAGAATAATAAATAGATTCCATACTATAAAAACACTGGTGTTTTCAATTACCAGCACCTAACACTAATTTGCCTTTCATAGCTGATTTGACCAACCATGAAGCCAATTTTTCTTTGAAGGATTTATCGGGAATAGCATTTAAGGCATGAATTAATTTTACATCCGCGATATGTCTTTGTTGCAAATTATTGCTTTTATATGCAACATCATGAGCATGACATGCCTTATCAATAGCATTTATCGGATACTCACCAGGCCGGGGCTGATTTTGATCATCAAGTCTGATATCTAATCTCGTTCCGGGACCACAGTAGCTATATCCTGGAAGGTGTTTTTCTCCGGGGTATTTTGCCCATGGGGTTCCGGGGAGTTTTCCAAGTTTTGCGGCAATATCACCTCCGAGTTGCTTTTTTTTAAAAATCTAAATTTTTTTGTACCACATGTTACACACTTACCAGTAAGCGCTAGTCTATTGTTTTTAGTTGTAATGGTTGTCTGATCGGTTGTATCAGTACGCTGTTTACACTTAACACAATATAGATCCATAATTTATATATAGCGTTATGAATATAATTGATTTTTCAGCGACTAAAAGAAGAGAACCGGTAAAACACCACGCAGCGCTTCCGAATTCTGTCCGTGCCATTATAATCGGACCATCTGGATCAGGCAAAACACAATTACTGCTTAATTTGATAATGCGATTTATGAAGTGGGATAAATTATATTTAGTTGCCCCATCCGTAGATGATCAACGGTGCTATGAAGTGCTAAAAGATTATAATGAAAAAGCATCAGAAATTAAAGGTGAAAGTGTAATCGACTTTATTACTGATATTGATGATGCACCATCAGTAGAAGATCTCGATGGAGACATAAACAATCTTGTAGTGTACGATGATGTAATGTTAGATAATCAAAAGAACCCTGCTAGAATATTTTCCCGAGGTAGGCATAAAAACACTGACGTGATATATGTCACTCAACGATATACTCAAATTCCAAAAGTGATTCGCGATAACTGCAATATTCTTGCTGTATTCAATGGCGTTGATACACATACGCTACGAAATATTTGGCAGACATGGTGTTCCGATATGGACTTCAATGGATTTAAAAATTACTTTAGTCATGCTCAGTCTGTCCCATATGGATTTATAACAATAAATTTACACGACCCTCGGTCACGATATCGTATTGGACTTGATCAAATATTTGGTTAAATAATTTGTATTAATCAGCAGCAGAGAGGGTGAAATGACAACATATTTGCGACCGTAGATGGCAGCAATTTGAGTGTGGTTATGACAATGTATTTGCGACAAAATCGCTAAGATGGGGTCTTTATTTTTTTTTTGGTTGAAATATGAGATTTCGTAGGAAGGTTCCATTGGCATTCTGAGGCTTTAATCGATTCTGTCGCAAAAATTTGTAGACGTAGATGGCAGCAATTTGAGTGTGGTTATGACAATGTATTCACGACAAAATCGCTAAGATGGGACCTTTAATTTTTTTTTGGTTAAAATATGAGATTTCGTAGGAAGGCTCCATTGGCATTCTGAGGCTTTAATCGATTTTGTCGCAAATATATTGTTGTAGGGTTCACCCTCTCTGCTGCTGTATGTATGTATGTATGTATGTATGTATGTATGTATGTATGTATGTATGTATGTATGTAAGCATGCATGCATGTATGTATGTATGCATGCATGGATGTATGTATGCATGTATGTATGTAGTGGTGAAAGTGCAGAGTTTATAATTACATTTCAAAGTCTGCATTGGTATAAATACAAGTGTCAATGTGTCAACTTGCCTCTTCATGTGATATGTGTATCTATTTTTTTTATCAATGTTTTGCACTTGACTGTATCTGGGATATTTTACATTTGTCACTTACATTTCTGGAATCTTTAGATTGATGTTTACTATCGTTAATAATAATATTTTTAAT
>JAEAOA010001105.1:420000-468413 GCA_016746295.1 Potamilus streckersoni | reverse complement strand
AAATCTATACAAATCACTCCAACAAAATCATACCATACACTCCCTCATCCCCTACACCCCCACAAAAACCAATAAATATCTTACAAAACCACACAAATAAAACCCCCACAACTTCCAACCACCACCACACCAATCTAAAATATAACCACAACTCTCTATACCATACCCAAATCATTCAAACCCCCCCAACCAAACCAAAATAAACATCAAATCTCCCCAATCCCCATATAACCTATCATTACCCCAACAAAAATCTATCATATCAAACAACTACCAACCCTTACCCCACAATCCACAAAAACTATCCCTCACAACCTAATTTAAACCCTCACATACCAAACAAAACAAACACCCCCACAACCACCCACCACCCACAAAAACCCCCCACAACCATCACCCTCCAAATACACAACCACTCAATAACCCCTACCTCACAACAACTCCCACTCCTCTACAAATACCCACCAATCCCTAAAACCCAACATAAAACCACTAACCAAATACATTCCCCATCCCAACAATTCAACTATTACCTCAAACTACCCAACAATCAAACAAAAATCTCTCACCTCTAATCACAAATTCACCTACCAAACCCCTAAAATATTCACCCAAAACCACTATAACCCCCAAAATACACTACTACAACAAACACAACTCACCCCAACACCCCCACTAAACCACAACACCCCCCATTCCCCCATACTCACCACCCCAAATCACCCTCTCTCACTATCCTCACCCCACCCCCATCCAACATCAATACAACAAACAATAATTTCTCCCATTCACTTTTCCCCCCCCAAATAACATCCAATAAAATTATCACCAAAACCCACCTCACTCTAAACACAAACCCCCCACCCACCCTCCCTCACCTACATCTAACAACCTATCTACACCATCCCCTCAACTATCATCAAACCCTATTATCCTCAAAAAAACACCAACTTCCTCCTCCTCAAACAACCTAACCACCCCAATCATCCTCATCCCCACCTCACTACTAAAATCATCACAACTCACCCCCCCATTCTCATCCCCCCCACCTACACAAAAACCCACACCTACCCCCCCCTATACCAAATAAACACACTACCCTTCAAAACACCATAATCACTTAAACAACTTCTCCCACTTTAATAAAACAAAACAAACCTTCATTCACCATAATCCTAACTCCCACAATCCCTCTCTCCCATCTTATTTATCCCCCCCTCACCTAAACAATCCAAACCTACCATCACCCCCTCACCCAAACCCAAAAACAACAAATCACCCCAACCCCCATCACCCCACCCCATAAACTATAATACAACCCCAACAACCCACCCTTAAACCCAAAACACCCCAACACCAACACCACCATTCCCCCCTCTCCTCACCTCCCCCCCACTCCTCACACCCCCCCCAATACCCCAACTTCACCAACCTCCCCCCCCTACCCCTCCTTCTCCTATTTCCTACCCATCACCCTCCCCCCCCCTACCCCAAAACCCTTTAACATCCTCAACAACTTACCCCCCCATCCCCACCCCCATACCTCCTCCTCCCAACCTCCCACCCTTCCCCCTTAAATTAATTCCAATAACTCTCCCCCCCCCTTCCTCTATCATCCCCCCAATAACACTCAATCATCCTCCCCCTCTCCCCCATCAATCTTCCAACCTCCCCCACACTATCACATCTTACTCCCTCTCCCCCTCACTCAATCACCCCCCACTCATTCCAATCTCTCCTCAACTCCTCTAACCCCCCTCCCTTCCACCCCCCCACAACACCCCCCAAACACTTCTCCCACCCCCTCACACCTCTCTTCTCCCCCCTCTACTTATCAAACATACCCTAAACATTCCTAATTCTCACCCCTCAAAACAAAACCCCCCCTCTCCCCATCATCTCACCCCTTACTATCCACATCATCAAAAAACCCCCCCCTCCCCACACCTTTTACAATCATCACACCTCCCTATTCATCATCCTCCACACCCTCAACCACTCACCCAAATCATACCACAAACCATCCTTCTCATATACCCTCATCCAACCCCCCTTAACCCTCTCAATCACCACATCAACCCAAACATCCCTCCATCTCCCTTTATACAATCAACCTAAACCCCCCCCCCTCCTCCCCACTCCTCTCCCCCCCAAAATTACCCTTTATTCTAAAACCCCTCCCCAAATCACCCCACTCACCCAACTATACTCCCCCCACACTCCCCTCCCCCCCCCTTCCATTATACCCCTACAAACCAACCCCACATCCCATCACTTACTCAACCATAACAACCACACCACCCCTTCCTATTTCCATAACTATAATCCAATCACCATCCCACCAATCCACAATCACCAACCTCACTCTATCCAACAACCCACATCCTCCACATCCCCAAACCCCCTCTCCAACCACTCTTCTCCAACCAAAATACCCCATCACACCACAACCCTTCCATCCCCCCCCAACAACACCCCACACTTCCTAACCTCCTCACTCTCCCAAAAACCCACCCAACACAACACACACCCACTCACACCCCCCCCACATCCAATTCAACCAAACAATACAATCATTCCATCAAACCCACCCTATCCCCCATCATAACCTCATCCCATACAAAACCACATCAACCCCCCCACACCCACAACCCCCCCCCCCCCACCCCCAACCTCCCTTCTAACACCCACAATCCTCAACCCCCCTCCTCACCCCTCTACCCCCCCCCTACCTCTATATTCATCACCAAATCCAACTCCTCCCCAACACCCCAATCCTCCCATTCACCAAATCCCCCACACTCCACCCACAATCCCCTCTCCCTCCTACAATCCCCCATAACTTCAAACCATCCCCCCAACCATCCAATCACTCACAACCACATCCTATCCCATCCCACCCCACACCCTCCTACCACCCCACAACTACCCCAATCACACATCAACATTCAAACACCACCCCCCTTACTCCCTTACCCCTCAAACCCTAAAACCCCTCCTACTCCTTACTCCCACAACACAACACCAAACCCCTAATCCTCCACCCCACACCCCTACACCCTTCATCTAATCCTCACCCCCCACCTTCCCCCCCTAACCATAACTACCCATCCCAAATACCCAAAACAAACCAACCTCTCTCCCCCTACCCCCAACATCCCCCCACCCCACACCATCCCCCCCTCCCCCCCTAAACACCTCCTCCCCCACTACTTCTTCAAAAATTCCCACACAACCCACCCTAACAACCCCCACCAACCCTTCACTCTCTACCTAATCCCCCCAATACAATCCTCTTTACCCTAAAATCCCCACTTTCATCCAATCTCATTTCATCTTATTTCCCCCCCCACTCACCCACCCACCCCTTCTCACCCCCCTCATCCACATCCCACCCCCTCACAACCCTCCCACGCCCCCCCCCCCTCCCCCCCCCACTCACATCACCCCCCCCCCCCCCCCCAACAACACCCCCCTTTCTCTCCTCACACCCCCCCCAACCCACACACCCTACCCCATCCCTCCACCCCAAAACACACCCCCACCACCCCACCCCATAACCACCCCCAACAACTCTAACCCCTCCCCAACATCCACTCCCCTCATATCCTCCAACTCTAAATAATCTACCAATCATCCCCAAACCCTCCCCCCCACCCCATTACAACTCCAAACCCCCTCTCCTCCTCATACAAAACATCCCACCTTACATAACTCCTAACTATTACTCAACATCCCTACTCCCACCATATCCAATCCTAATTCTCCTCCTACTACAACACCCACCCTTAATTCTAACAACCCCCTATACTCACACCCATTCCCACCCCATACTCCTCACAAACTCTACCCACCCCTAATCCTACCCCAAAACCCACAACAAACTAAAACTCTCAACACTCTCACCCATCCCACCACATCATATTAAACCCTCACATTCCTTTTACACTCATCCACCCCCTCCAAAAACCCTCTCTTTACACTACCATTCTCACCATCATCATCCCCACATACCAATATCTCCCAAAACACCAATCACCATCATCATCCACTAACAATATCCATCATCTCATACCATCCCCCTACCCCCTATAAAACAACCCTCCTAAACCACCAACCCACCCCCCCCTATCCTATCCTCCTACCATCTCATAAACCCAAACCAAAACCCCCCAATCATATCTCCCCACCTCACACCCTCTTCAAATACTTCTCCTCCCCCAATCCTCCTTCACTACCCACAACCCATCATAATACCTCATCAAAATTCAAAATATTCAACATCACCCTACAAATTTCTACCCCCCACAAACAAAATCACTCTCCTCCCCCCTCAATAATAACTCAATTCTTTAATCATACCTAAACACACCCCCCAAACAATATTCATCCTACACCCCCACCCACAACCCATACCTCCCCCCACCCCTCAATCACCCCCACCCCCCTCCAAACAAACCTCTCCACCTTAACACCTCCTCCTTAACCACACATCACCTATTCTTTACCCCCCCACCCTCCCCCATCTCTCCACACAAATATACAAACCCCCCCCTATCTCTTACCCCCCCCCCCCCACCCTACAAATCACCCACATCATACTCCTCACTACTCAACCCAACCCTCCACACCTCCTCTACACTCTATACAAAATATCATCATACCACCCCCACAACTCCTACCTACCATAATCTCCACCCCCCACACCTCATAATCCTCATTCCACCCCACCTACTCCTCCAAATACTCAAAACAACACAAACAAAATCATAACTCCCCCCACCTTTCTCATACTCTCCCTTTCACAATCCCAACATTTCCAATTTTTTAAACCCCTATCTTAACCTACACTCCAACTATCAACTATCACTCAAACACCCTTACTAAAACAATTCTTACCCCATCCTAACCTAAACCAACCAAAATACACACCCATTCCCTAACAATACCCTCTATACAAATCCATCATTCCTAACCCCCCAATACTATCACATCCCCTCTTCCCTTACACCAACCCCCACCACACCACAAAATCATTATAAAACCCCCCCAACATCCCCCCCCCCACCTACCCCCTACATCACTACCCCCCCAAATAAAACCAAATTATATCCCCATCCTCTCATTCCCCTCTTATTAAAAAATTATTCAACATACAACCACTACCCACCACCACCCAAAATCCTTATAATTTCCCAACTCCACTCCCCTTAATTCTCCCACAAAATTCTCCTCTCTCCTCCTACTCCTTACCCATTACACAATATTCCTATCCACCCCCCCCCAATAACCCAAAACATACCCACCACACAACACCTCCCCCCCTCCCCCTCCCCACCCCCCCCCCCCCCCCCCTCCCTACACCCCCCCCCACCCCCCCCCCTATCCCCATCACATCCATACCCCCCCCCCCTTCTTCAACAACCCTAACTACCCAAATTCTTTCACTTTTCCTAATCATCCCCCCAAAACTTCCACTTCTATTAACCCCCAAACCTTCCCACTATCCCTAATCTACCAAAATCACACAATCACCTAACCCCTCTTAACATTCAACCCCCTTCTAAACAACACCCTCATCTCAACCCTCCCACCCCACCCCAATCATACCTAACCATATAACAACCACACCCCCTCAAAACCATCCTTCACATTACCTCCAATTTACTCCTAAACACCACCACCAACAAAATCCACTAAATTCCAACCACCCCTCTCATACCACCCCCCTACACATCCCCCCCCCCAAACCCCCCCTACACAACAACTACCCCACCCCACCCCCATAATTCCCTAATCAATCTTCACAACAATACAACATAAACACTCCCTCATCTCCTCCCACAACCAAAAAACCCCAAACAAAACCCTAAATCACCTCCCCAACACCCTACCATCATCTCACTCCCAACCAAAACACACCCCAACACCTACACCACCATACCCCCACCATACACCCTATACCCCCCACCCCCCTCCTTACAACCATCCCCCCCCCTCCCCCCCCCCCCCCCCCCCTTCACCACAACCCCCCTACAAATATCCCCAATATTCCCCCTCCCCCCCACCCAAAAACCCTCCCCCCTACCCCCTCTCACTACAACCCTCTCTACTACTTCACATTAACAACCACAACAAACTACTCCTCCACCCCCACACTCCATCACATCCCATATCAAATCCTCTCAAATATACAATCTCCCCACCCCAATATCACCATACCATAATACCCCCCTCTCCCCACCACTTTACTTACACTCACACCCACCCCACCAATTCCCCAACCCCCCCCCCCCTTTTAATTCCAATCTTACAACTACACATTACCATTCCACTACTCACCCCCCACTCATCCCCTCCCCCAATCCTTCCCCTCTAACCCACCTATTCATCCACTCCATTACATCACAATAACATATCACATCCCCACCCCAACTCAATATCACCTACCATAACTCTCCAACTATCACATTCTCCCCCCCAACTCTCCTAAAATCACTCCCCAAATAACTTTCACCAATTCTCCCCACACCCAATTCACTTCTCTACATACCACCACCTCACTTTTCCCACCTACACATCATCACAATCCCACTCCACCCTCCACCCCCCCCCTAACCCTCTACCCTAATACTACCATTATACTCATCACAATTTCCACTCAAATTATTCATACACCACACTACTAAACCTAATTCTATCATTCTACCCCCCTTACAAATAAACCATAACACTCTAAAAACTCCCACTCAAACCTATACATAAACTTACACCTCCTTCCAACCATCCTCATCTACCCTCTCTCCACCCCTCTCCCTCCCCCCCCCCCCAATTCATCACATTCACATCTAAAAAACCCCCCCCCTAAATCCCCTAAACACTCCCCCCCCACCACACCCCCCCTTACATAACCCTTCCCATCTTACCCCCTCTAATAATAATCTCTCAAACCACTCCCTCACCCCTCTCCCCACCCCCCCCCCACATCCCTCACCCCCCCCCCCCCTTACCCACTCATCCCAAACACCCCCACTACCTCTCCACACCACCCCCTCCCCCCACTCCCCCACCCCCATCCCCCACCCCCCTCATAACCCCCACCCACAACTCCCCATCCCCCCATACCTCCTCCCACCCAAACCTTAATTATCACCCCTAACTCCAAACAAATCATCCCCCTTACAAATCCCCCTTCAACCACCTCCATTCTCTCCTCCTAAAAATACCAATCACCTTACCAAAACCCCTACCCATACCCCTACCTAAAACCCCTCAATTCCTTTTCCCCCTCAATACTTACTAAAAACATCCCCCTCCCACCCCTCCCCCATCTCCTTCATAAAAATAACACTCTCCCTATCAACTCCCCCCCTTTTCACCCCTAAACTACCCCATTCTATTTACACTATCACCCAAACCCCCTAATTCACCCCCCCCCTCCTCAACATCACACCATCACAACACCCAACCCCACCACCAAAATAAATCCCTCAAACCCAAAACATTAAACCCACCATCACAACTCACATCAACCTCACTAACTCTCACTACCAACTCAACCCCCACAATCCCCCCACATCCCACTCCAAATCACAAAAACATACAAACCCCCCCCTTAAATAACCCATCCCCTCCCCTAATAATAACCTTCCCCCCCTTACCCCCAACCCAAACCAACTATCAACTCCCCCTATCACCAATCCCAACACCCTAAACTAATAATCACATCATACCAACTCACATACCTCCCCCCTATCCACAACCCCCCACCACCTCAACCAATAACACACCCCACACCACAACCCACACCCCCCCCTCAAATACACACCCCACAAATTCCCCATACCACAACATACATCCCACACCCCCATCCTCCCAACACCCCATCCCCAACACCACTCCACAACAACTACTCTAACCTCTCTACTAAACCCACCCTACCAACAACACCACACAAAAACACACAAACAACAACACCTCATCCCTCATCTCACCCCCACACCCCCCCCCTAACCACACTACCCAACACCCTCCCACTCATCCTTTACCTCCCCCATAAATAATTTAACACTATAATCATAACAATACCATCTTATCAACACCACCCCACAACCACCCTACTCATTCCCACTCAACCCAACCTAATACCCATCCTAATACCCAACTTACACCAAACCACCCTCAGCACACACTCAAAATCACAACCAATAATTCACCCCACTCCACACCCACACCACACACCCCCCCCACCACTCCACTACAACACAATCCCCCTAATCAAAATAATCCACCCACCTCCACACCAAAAACCTCCATCTTTCAAACACAACACCACAAACTCCTCCTCATCCCACTCAAATCCAACTCACACCACCACCTAAACTCTTAAAAAATCCCCACCCCTTAAAACAATTTCCACACCCCCAACCACCCCAACCACAAAAAACCAAAACACCCCAAAACATAATCTAACCACACACCCTCAAAACCCCACTCAACACCTAAATACACAACAATCATATCAACCACCCCCCTCCCAATTTACACTCACCCAATCCCCCCACCACCCCCCCCCCACATCCCCCCTCACCCTCCCAATCAATAATCATAACCACACCCCTAACCCCATCACACACCCCACAATCACCACAACCACCTCCAAAAAACTAAAAACACAAACACCACCACCCTCTCACTAACTCCACTACACCCACCCCACCATTTATCTTCATCCCCACACAATACCTTCACCCAAAACCCCACAACACCACCCTATCCCAAACCCCAACACCATCACACCCCTCATACCCACATTCCACACCACTCCTCCCCCCCTATACCCACCCCACAAAACACCCAAACCCCACCACACCCCAACACACCCAAACCCACCACAACACCCCCCTCATCCTAACCAAATCCCCCCTTACAACACTAAAACCATAACCACCCCTCCCCCCCAACCCAAACCCTCTACACCTAACACCAAATTTATCCAAATCACCCACACAATACCCTATCTCAATACCTCAAACCATACCAACACAACACTTACCACAAAAAACACACACCAATCAAAAACTCTCCATCTCCTATATCTCACCCCTAACACAAAATTTATCCCAATCACATAAACAATCACCCCATATAAATAACTCAAATCATACCAACACAACACTTATCACAAAAAACACACACCAATCAAAAACTCTCCATCTCCTATATCTTACCCTAACATAAAATTTATCCCAATCACATCAACAATCACCCCATATAAATAACTCAAATCATACCAACACAACACTTCTCACAAAAAACACACACCAATCAAAAACTCTCCATCTCCTATATCCCCCCAACACCCAACTCACAACCCAACACTACACCACCATAACCCCAATCTATCACACTCACCTCTCCTCAAACATTTCTCCCCACCACCCCACTCTCCATCAAAATCCTTAAAATCACCACTAACACCTAAATCACCACCCCCAATAAAACTACCCAAAACCATCCCCACCACAAACCCCCCCACAACCCTCCCCCAATACCCCCTATCTCACCTCCCCCCCCCCCCCCTACACCTCAACAAATATCCCACACCATAACACAAAACCCCTAACTAACACCATTCCTCCAACCCACCCCCTTCCCAATCCTCCCCAACACAACCCTCCCCCCACCCTCCTATAAAATCAATTTCCATCACATAACACCCACACATCATCCCACCCCCCCCTCCCAATTCCCCCCCCCACTCTTCCAAACTACCCCAACTTAACTTTAATTCCTAAATCCCATCACCCCTTCCACAATAAACCCCCCTCATCCCACACCATACAACCTCTTACTAACCACCTACTCCCATCCCCCCCCACCACCCCCTACCCCTCATAATACACCCCCACCCCCCCCCTACTCACCCCCCATAAACCCCATTTCATAACAAACCTCCCACAAACCCCTCCTCCCCCCCCCTCACCACTATAATCCCTTACACACCTACCATATACACTCAACCCAAAACCCTCACAACCCAAACCCTATTCCTCCCCACCCCACCCCCCCCAAATCCCCTCCTCCACCATAAACCCAACCCTAAAACTTCCACTCATCCCCTTCTCTACACACCTCTCACACAAACCTCCCCCCTCAACCCCCCACCCCACACCAAACCAAACCACCCCCCCACCAACATAAATCAACCCCCCAAACCCTTCCACTAATTACTCCCTACCCCCACCTTCACCTCCCCCCCCCTAACAAAATAACCCTCATCAATCCATTCATACCCCTCCCATCCCCCAACCCCCCTCCAAATCCCTACCATACTATCATATCCCCTCCACCCCCATCCCACACCCCCCTCACTATATAACCCCTAAATACCCCACCACCACCCCCCCCACCCCCAACCAAACTACCACACCCTCATCAAACCTCTCCATCACCAACCCCCATACCAATTATACTCCCACACACCACCCCCACTCTACCCCCTCCCCCAACCCCCCCCAAATAACCCCCCAATTATACTTCTACCCTTACTAAATAATCTATCAACTCTAAACGGCCCACCCCCACACCCCAACACTCTTACCCACACCTCCATAATTCAACACCCTCTAATCAACCTCCTAATCACACAACAACACTAAAAATCAACCTATAACCCACCCCACATAAAACAAAAACACCAACCCTACACTTCACACTATCCACTCGTAAAAATAGATCAAAAATCTAATCATAACACCTAAAAATCATAACCCCAACCTAACTATCCCCAATCCCACAATACATTCCATACACTATTTCTTCTTCACCATCCCATTTACAAACACCAATCCTCCACCCTCAAAAACAAACCTTAAAAACAACCCCAAAACCTCCTTAACATCACTATCCACACAACTAATCACTCATATTATCACCATCAATAACACCCTCACACACCACCCCACCACAATACCAACCCAATAAACCCACCACAAAAATACCATACAAATCACCTAACTCCAACTTCACCAAACTTAACATCCTCCATCTTAAACTTCCTCCCATAACTCATCTCAATATCCAAATTACTTTTACATACTAACAAAAAAAAAACCAAATCTACATAAAATTCACTCACACAAATTCACAAATATCACAAAATATTAATAACCAAACTAAACACATATCAATTCTACACAAATCATCCCATCTTAACCTTCACAATCCACAAAAACACCCCCCCAACACCCATCCAACACACCTTCATACTCTAACATTAATCACCATCAAACTTTCAATACAAATTATTTATCTTACACATAATTTATCAAATCATTAAAACTACCATAAACTTACTATCTTAATCATATACAGCTTAATATGAATATAAACTTCATATATACACTTTCTAAAAAAAAATAATTTCAATCATATTCCTTTCATAAATTCCCATTTATTACATTTATTCCCAAATCAATCAAATATGTTACTAAATTCATACACTAAATACAAACTTAATCAATATTCACATAACAAAAAAATTATAAATAAACCTCTTTTTAATAATCTATATAACCCCAACAAAATCATACAATCCCCACACACAACCCACCCATCACCTACACCCATCCCAACCAACTAATACAACCAAACATCTCATTACCACCCAAACTTATTAACTACATTCCCTAACCCACTACAAAACTTTCAACACAATTCATTATCACTCAAACAACTCTCCTCACCCTCACCCATACTAATAAACCATCAACACTAAAAAAATCATATCACAATCTTCACCCCAACTAACACACATACAAAACTAAACAAACATATTATCTTCAACTAATTCAAAAATAAAACAAGTTATAACACAATCCCCCATCTTTATCCCTCCCATTCCAAAAAAATCCTACCAATCCCTCCTACCCCCAAACAATCACTCCCAACATAAACAACCCCTAAAACCACCCTATACTCATCATACAATATAATATCACCCTAACATAACCAACCAAAACCACTACTTATTCATCTTTAACACAACCACCCCACCCTCCTCTCTATCTCCCTCTAAATCTCCCCCAACAAAACATACATCCCCAACCTAAAAATTACCTATCATTATCCACACACTTCCTCTACTACCCACACTCCCACTAACAATCATACACTCATACCCCCCCAAATATACAGACTCTCATAATCTCTCCCATCCCACAACCATCCAAATAATCTCCTCACCCCTCCTCCCCCCACACACCCATCCCACACTTAACACATTAATTATTATCCCTATAATCAAACTCCTATTCATCTTACAAAACAACCAAACTAACCCCCACCTATTCTTACTACTAAAAATAAACATCACATCAACCTTACCTACATCACAATCCATATCTCTCCACACACTTACCATACCCCACCACTCAATAAATCAAAAATTCAACACTATCCTACCCAAACATCTTCCCCCCCACCCCTTAAAATCTACCTAAACCTCATCCCATCCACTATCCTCAATCCAACCAATCTCAAACTACCTAAACTTACCATCTAAATTTATCATAATAACCAACCCACACTCACCTATATCACTTTTTCCCTAAAAAATTACAAAAACTTAAACATCAAAATCATCAACTTAAATCTCAATCATCTCATATAATGATAAATAAAACACTCTCTCACTTTCACAACTACCTCAACACACCCTCTCCACCTCATTACAACACACTATTCAATAAAAAATTACACACTAAATATACACACTCTCAATATAAACTTTAATATACAATTTCCAATGTAAATTCAATCATCACTATACACCACCCCCAACACAAATCACCATAACAAAAACACACTAACAACACACAACCATCAATAACAAATAACTACAACAATAACAAATAAACCAACCAACAAACAAATCTTTCTTTAATCAAATACTACATAATCCAAAACCACACTAAACTTATCTAACATAAAACCATTCCCATTTCCCTAAACCCAATCTACCACATATCTTATCCCTAATTAAAACCAACCTCAACTCCCCAATACACCCACTAATCAAAAACCCCCCCCCCCCAATCCCCCCCCCCCCCCCCCCCAATAATATATAAACACCCATATCACTGTTGCAATTAAAAACTTTCACAGCCCCATTAGCCAACAAAACTATACTAAACTCACAATTGATCTCGATCGGTCAAAGGTATATTTTATCAACAAAAAATATCCTCTGAACAAACCAGAAATGAAAGATCTGTTTGAGTCCCG
Source organism: Potamilus streckersoni (assembly GCA_016746295.1). Lineage (NCBI taxonomy): Eukaryota > Metazoa > Mollusca > Bivalvia > Unionida > Unionidae > Potamilus > Potamilus streckersoni. The sequence continues at coordinate 455,126 of JAEAOA010001105.1, read as the reverse complement.
TCGCTGTGTGAGTGGTAAAGTAAAATTTAGTATCTATAGTCGTGATAGTGAAATATTTTTAATATCAACAGTTGAAACATTAATCATTGGTAACGAGATATAAAATAATATCATTTTCATTCTAATGCTAGTTTAATTTCCACCTTGTTAACTGAAACGTTCTAACACACAGTTTAATTTTCATCCTGTTATCTTGTGGTAAAACTCGTTTGCCGTCTTTAGAATAATTGTATTCCACACATGCGCTGTTCTAACAAATTAGTCACCTCTGTGTAAAGAGCTTATCACATTCCAACACCTGTTGTTTTGTTTGGTTACAAAATACCTGTTTACAGGTAGTAGTAGGGGAAAAAAAAGAGGTGGGGGAGGGTGAGTCAAAAAAGGGGGTGGGGTGGGGGATAATTTAGGACTATAATTTATACTTGTTTGGAGGGTAAAAAAAACAAAGTGAGTTGAAAACCTGGTTTTCCTCTAGGGTGAGTTGAAAACCTGGTTTATTTTGGAAGAAAAGGGGGTGGGGTGGGGGATAATTTATACTTGTTTGGAGGGTAAAAAAACAAAGTGAGTTGAAAACCTGGTTTCCTAATACTACTGATATTACCAGTTTGGATCAAATCGCTTGAATAATTTTGATCAGCTTTATCGATTCAAATGAAAAATATGTAACAAAATGTTGGAATGAAATTAATCACTTATGACACTTAATTGTCATATAAAAATCAGATAATTCCAACATAAATTGAGACACTACGGAATGCGAATAAAACAAATGTTTTGATCATGTTTTCAACATCGGACCAGCCATATTGCATGAATATCCTTCCCAAGTACTAGAACATTGGTTACCACCATTGCAAGCCCAATTTGCAATTACTCACCATTTCTATCTTGACGTGATGTCCGTCAATCAAATAAGGCAACAATGTACCCAGATCCCAGTTTCAATCTGAGTAAAGTGTTTCAACATTCTAGTCTTCAGTTTTTATGAAGCCAACTATATTCTTTTCAGAATTGTTGAAAAATTGTCCGTATTTTCCTTTTCCGCAGACTCCTTAAAATTTTAGATTTCAAACATTTTCTCTTAACTAATTATTATCAAATACATTCTTATAAACTGATTTAATGCTTCATATATCTTATTATTTAACATACCTTTCTAAATATATATCAAAATTAGACTGTATTTGTATTCAGGATTGTGATTTGGTTCGGTATGAGCATTATATAGCTAGCACTTATTAACAACTATAGTAATTTTAAAGGATCTGATATTCTATATGTGTGCATGGTTTACATTAAGACCAGTTATGCTTGTAAAACCTGTGCATTTAAAGACAATTATCTTTATTAAAGAAGCAATTTAACTAAATTTTCTCATGAGTGGGTGTTTCAGGTAATAATATTGTTGCTATACGCTATTAAACTAATTTATGTAAAATCGCATTTACATGTATTATGAAAATAATATACATCTTTTAAAACATTTTAAATTTACTCACGATTAAGTCGGATTTAAAGACAAAGTTCAGATATAACATGATAGAAAAGTCGTTATTTGATGAGCGAGTGGCGCTTGATGATTAGGTAGAAAGGGATTGGTCTCCTATGCAATAACGAAATCAGTAGTTTGCATTGTCGTCACAAGGTTCAGTACCTTTATGAAATTGTTCGCAAGCTATCTGCATTTCCATTGTTAAAGGGAACAACACTAAGACCCGTAAAAAGATCACTAAATTCAAAGATTTTGTTTCTTATTGACATACTTGAATTCAGTAACAATATATGTAAGATTCGTTAAGCAACAGCGTTAACTGAATTTTAAGTAGATTCATTTTAAATAACATTTTGATCTCAGACAAAAAGTAGACCAGATATATTCCAACAAAATGCCATTCTTTGTATCTTTTGAAATTCTTGGTCTGCAAATGTATGAGTAATTTATCAGATAAAGTGGCACATCCCGTGTTAAAGACAATGATAATAACGATGTTATGATTGCTATTCAGAACGTTTGTAAACTTTCATTTGATTTTAATATAAGAATCACAAAGTTAGACAAAACTGGCCTCTCAAGCTTGTTTCCAAATTCAGTAACGTATCAGCAATCTTCTTTCTAATCAGACTAGAAATCTTATTTGTACAAATGTATCTTAAATAAACAAACTTTTAAAAATTATAACCTTTACACCTATATATGGGTACAAAATAATTCCACATAACACTAGATTTCAACCAAAAACTGCCTTGATTAAAATATTGCAAGTCAAAATTTCATGCTTTCTACTGGGTTAGTTGCTTTTTTATTTTTCTGAGTACGATACATCCATATTCTTTTCATTGTAATCAAAAATGCTTAAGTTAATAAGTTTTACACACTTTCAAGATATTCAACATATAGATGTTTCGTATATATAACCACCAACCGCCCATCCGCATAGTTTTTCTACATCAACTTTTAGTTCAGCCAGCAGTTCACACCGTAGAAACTCCACAACTATCCCTAACACAGAGGATTATTTAACTGCGCCACCTGAAACCAGTCAATCTACCGTTTCAAGGCACATCACACCAGTAAAACTATATCACTTTGGCACCATGGCGACATAAACGGTATCTGCCGAGTCCCTTCTCCTTTATTCCATTGTGTAAATTACCGGTTTCCTACCATAAATACTGTCACTGCAGTCACAACACCAATGTACACCACTAGATTTTATAAAGTAATACATCACTCCAGGGAGAGTCATGCAGATTGGGTCTGAATTCGCTACTCATTGACCATGGCATCTTGGACACTCACTAATACTTTCTCTCCGTGACGTTTGCTTTTAATAATTGGCTAATTATTTCGGACTAAGGAATATTTTCCATTGAACCGAATTCCAATAATCAAACAAATAATCACACAAACCTAATAATTACTTAAACGGGGCGCTGCAACCAAATGCGCATCTCCTTAATTTTATTATAATTTGTATGTCTCCCCTTGCACAAATAAACTATGCAGTGGAACATACAACTCTAAGGTCTTGGAACAAAACGAATTCCTGTAGGTGATATCTCGCTATTCATTAAATATTCGTTTTGGGCTTTGTTGAATGAAAATCATTGATGTATATTTTTTTTTAAAAAAAAACTATTCATGTGCCGTTTAAAACCAACCATACAAATTCTCTACGTATAGCCCAAATTATCGGGGTTTTTTTAAAACAGAGCATATAAAAAGAGTTGGAGGCTAAAAGCCAACACGATTAGTCGGGACGTAATAGGTTTTATGGTGCAATGTAATGTTTGAACAAACAATAGAATAACTTTCTGAGGTCGTATGTTATAAATATATCTCTTCTTGATGTACCTATGTCTAAATAAAAGTACATGTATGATACCTATGTAAGAAGATGTGGTGGTAACTTATTATTAAATCAATCTCTGCTAGGAAGCATATTGAGTAATTATGTTATGTTTTTTCCTTGCATGTGATAATAGCACGCGGGTCTAGAAAATTCTGAATGTCAAATCGAAATGGGAATTTAAATGTTGAATTTAAATAGCTTTCGATGATATACCTCAATTTGTTATAAGGCAAAACTAAGGAAGAACACTACTTGTCGATGCTAATATTTACTCAGAACTCAGAAAGAGCTTTAACATTAGCTTATGCAGGCTTAACTTGGTCAATTACCATAAAATGTCCTAAAAAAACTACACAAATTTGGCATAACTCACTCAAGAATTTTCCAGCTCCCTATACGCATCTTTTCTTAAACATTCAAACATATCCTCGGTCAAATTGGAAGCATGACCATAAATGAGAGTGTGAAAATTTAGCAAACATTTTGTATTCCCAATGAATAATTCGACAAATTTATTCTCTCAAATCATCTAATTACAACATTCAACAAAATTATTTTACTATCTTTTTTACCTTCATCGATTCGCAGATTGGTTCCTGTTGGTTCCATACCATTAAGACCACGTGTTATGAATTAGCTCTTGATTTCTTTGACAGACTAATAAAAGTAGTTAAATGCATAAGTAAAAAATGCTCATTATTCTGCTTCGCAAATAATTACAGCATTGAATACTTTATACAAGTTCATATTCACCAAACAAAGTATTGGGGCATTGTAGGCAACATCAAAGTATTTGATCTTTATTGGAGAAAATAATAATATAATAAAATAAAGCTGTATTGTCAAAAATTGCATTATCCATATCATTAATACAAGATTAAAATATATTACCAGCAGTGTCACATTGCGTAATTAAAAGGTAAAACTGAGTGCATGCATTAGCTTAACTTTTCTGTGTCTGGGTTGGGGATGGATGAGTGGATGTGTGGTTTGAGGGCGTGTGTGTCTTTATAAATAGGGTTCCTAGACGGCATATAAAATAAGAAAGGTCAAAAAGCGTACACACATCAGTAAAATGTTTGTAAATAAGAATTTAAAAATATCCCATGAACTATACACAACGTCCTAGATCCTATTATCCTGTTTACAAAAGTGAAGTACGGACAAGCAATATTGTGACACAGATAAATGTTTGCCACAAGTATTAGAACCAACGACTTCTGCGAAGGTTCATGAAATTAAAATAAATGTCTTTCAACCAAATATTTCTTATTGTCTATGATACAGATATAGGGTGTGAAATATCCTTCATCGGTTGTCTTAAGAGTTATAATGATTTTTATTGTTAGTTTGACACGTGCGACTCTTAAACTATATTATATCAGGCATAGGACATTAGCAAATACATTCCATAAGCCACCAAAACAATATTACCAGACAAGAATTGAGGTGTATCCCCAAGGCAAGTACAGAACAGGTTGACGAAGTACCACCTGGCGACGTGACCTTGAAACGGACATCAATAAACTGGGCCACACCTGGAGCCACCTAGACAGTATGGCACAGGACTGAAATATCAGGCGATCTTTAGTGAGCGACCTATACCAAGGCTGGAGTGAAGAACAAATGAACAAGTATTTGAGACCTAAACTCGCATCAATATATTACCAGCAGTGTCACATTGCGTAATTAAAAGGTAAAACTGAGTGCATGCATTAGCTTAACTTTTCTGTGTCTGGGTTGGGGATGGATGAGTGGATGAGTGGTTTGAGGGCGTGTGTGTCTAACTGGGTTGGGGATGAATGAGTGGACGAGTGGTTTGAGGGCGTGTGTGTCTAACTGGGTTGGGGATGGATGAGTGGATGAGTGGTTTGAGGGCGTGTGTGTCTTTATAAATGGCGTTCCTAGACGGCATATAAAATAAGAAAGGTCAAAAAGCGTACACGCATCAGTAAAATGTTTGTAAAAAAGAATTTACAAATATCTCATGAACTATACGCAACGTCCTAGATCCTATCATCCTGTTTACAAAAGTGAAGCACGGCCAAGCAATTTTGTGACACAGATAAATGTTTGCCACAAGTATTAAAACCAACGACTTCTGAGAAGGTTCATGAAATTAAATGTTTTGCAACCAAAGGTGACGTTTATTAGTTTGGTACAAGCGACTCTTAAACTATATTATATCAGACATAGGACATTAACAAATACATTCCATAAGCAACCAAAACAATATTACCAGGCAGGAATTGAGGTGTATCTTTCAAGGCAAGTAGAGAACGGGTCGACGAAGACCCACCTATCGACGTGACCTTGAAGCGGATATCAATAAATTTGGCCACACCTGGAGCCAGCTAGAGAGTATGGCACAGGACTGAAATCTCAGGCGACCTTTAGTGAGCGACCTATACCCCGGTTGGAATGAAGAATAAAAGAACAATATATATTTGGCAATCATCCTTGCTTTTTTAAGGTCATCTTTTGTCTTAATATCTATATAATATATTTTAAATTGATATCTTGATAACATATGAGAGTGAAAGGTTCTTATATTATTTTGAGACCTAAAATTGCTGCATCAGGTGCATTTGTGAAACCACGAATAATGACAATCTTCCTCATTTTATAGTCCTCTAGCATTTTTGGTTCTCCTGCTATGACAAATAAATCAGGATCAACGTAAGACCATGGTTTTGCTATTTGTTGAGGACATGCTGTTACGTATCGGCTCGTTTAAAGTAACATAATAAAAGAGTGACTACAACAATCTTTTTACCTTTTCACAAAAATAATTTATTTTACTAGAAAAAAAGGTTAAAAGGTACAAATATGAAAGAAGACATATAATTTACGAAGACGATTCATAAAGTTGTCTTAAAATTATGAAAAACACATAAGCCCTGTGACTAAACAGTTCCAAATTGACGTAGTCTGAATCTTAGTTACATTCCATAATGTCTGATGATTATGTCAAACGAATTAATGAGTAATAACCAGCGAAGTATCAGTCGAATTTAATGATAAAATTTCAGGTAATTGTTTTAATAGATATGAAAGAATCAAAGATTCCCTTATCAAATCAGACTAAACGTTATGCACTTGCATGATCCAATAGATCAAGGTCAGTATACAAAATTTATCATAGGCATGGACAGGTCAAAGCTTTTTGCAAAAGGTTGTAAGTATCTTCTCAATCAAATTGCAATTAAAGAAATGTTTGAGTGCCGTCAAAAGTATCTGGCAGGATTACATTCTTGTTCTTTAATCGTGGTAGCACATTATATTTGATAGCTGTGTTGTATAATCGTGATAGCACATTATATTCGATAGCTGTGTTGTATAATCGTGATAGCACATTATATTTGATAGCTGTGTTGAAAATCTTGTAGTAAGTAATGAAATGTCTGTAAAATTACTGTATTTTGTACGAGATAGGTTTGATAAAGTGTCAATGTATTATAAATTTGAAGCATCTTACAGTAGTGTTTTTTCATTCAGAAATCCACACACTCTAGTCCTAATACATTTGATTTTTCTGTATAGCCTAGAAAACTTAGGGGGTTAACCTGTGCTCTCCTAGGATAAGTTATATGTAACATCTGACCCTGCTAAGATGTTGTTACGACAAATTAGAGGGGGTTGACCTGTGCTCTCCTAGGATAAGTTATATGTAACATCTGACCCTGCTAAGATGATGTTAGACAACTTAAGGGGTTAAACTCTTTCGTGCCTTTAGAACTTCCTCTGATCCTTCTAGGATATTAGATGAAAATCTAGAGGATCACATGAGGAATTGTTTCCTGTCTTAGGATAAGTTATATGTAACCTCTGAACTTGCTAGCGTGCCTATGAGACAAGCTTGGAGTTCACATGGGGTTTTGTTGTGCTGTCTGTTTCCTTCTTTCGAATTTCCTCTGGTCCATCTAGAATGTTACATGACAACCTAGGGGATCAACGGGATTCATTCAAATGCACTGAGCTTGCTAGCATGTTATATGACAAGCTAGGAGTTCATATGGTGTTGTGTTGTGATTATATGTTTTGTAAAAATATGTTTTACTTTTTATAATTTTCTATATCTTTGGAACTATCTATATCAAATAATATATCGACCATCTTATCAATAAATCTCATCACATAATTTCCCAACCGACTATTCTCACATCATTTTCAGTCGCGAATAACCATACCATACGGATCCATATTTTGGTGATATACGATAACCAGCAGCAGATAGGCTGAACAGACAAATTTGCCTGAGACTTTATTTTTGAAAATTAAGGGTTCGTTTTGCTCTATTTCTATATAATATATATTTGACTAAATCATTTTTTTAAATCTGGTTAGATAATTCTTTTCTGTCTTTATATCAGATTTACCTGTCAATGTATCTTTTTTTGTCATAATAGCGTTTAAGTTCCCTAAATTTTTTACCTCCAAAAATTTTCACATAACTGCGCTTTTCCTCTAACTCCAATACCACATTGAATGCAGGATATTGGTTCATTACTTCCATGCCTGATACTTTGCATATGGTAACCGCAGTATTTGTTTATGCATGACTTATTACGATAAGAAATATGTTCAATTTTCAACCAAATACACTTATTTCTGTTTGAATCATTATATATATATATTTATATATATATATATATATATATATATATATATATATTTATATATATATATATATATATATATATATATATATATATATTAAATTTCAATTTGAATATTTGTCTTAATTATATGATGGAGGAATTATCAGCAATTGAACCAACTACTACTAGATTTGACCTTGACAGACTATCAGAATATAAATTTAGTGTTTCGATGAAAGATTTAGCTTTAACAAATGCAGATATAACCAAACGTATCCGTGAGGACAAAAATGAATTTCGTGAAGATGGTGCGGTATATGTGTGGTCAACTTTTACAGTTGGAAACGTTATTAATGTAATGAACGACAGACGGGGAGAAGTAATTATTAACCACCTTGATAATCAAAAGTATCTTTTTTTAATAAAATTTATTGTGGAGACAGAAGATAATATTTGGATATTTCGTGATAAAAGGAACCCCGTTCATATACAGCCTGGAAATAATAAAAATATATTATTAAGGAACAAATCCAAACCTGGAATAATGACTGGTATTGATATACCGTATTTTGAGCGAGGGTATCCAGTTACTGCTGTGATATATGGATTGTTTTTACTGAATGAAAAACCTAATAATGCGGATCTCAAACCGATGAGACTATCATAGTCAAGAAAAAACTGTGTTGCTGAGCGCGTTACTGAACATTTTACAAATGCGATGCTAGGCAATGGCTTAAGAGATTTAAGACGTAAAAATATATGAATGTGCAGAGACTGTTAAAGATACTGGTGCATCTATCAAGGATGTTGCTAAGCTAGAAAAGTTATTAAGATTTCCAATAACAATACAAACACGAACAGGAGAGATATTGTACAAACCAAAATATACAAAAAATTGAGGCCCTATAACAATCATTGATCATAATGCACTTGCATGGACTGATACTATAACTGTATTTCCACGAGATAGAATGATTAAATTTTATAACGGTCATGTACTTGATGTTACTAAATATATTAGTAAAAGTGACCCTGTATCTGTTTGGTTATTTCACAGTTCGGAACACGATTATCATGATCAATTTGTACGACCCAATGGTGATATTTGTCGTACAGAATCTCTTTATGAAGAAATATGAAATCTCGCACTAAAATATACTTCTCACAATGACAAAATCAGACAACTACTGAATAATTGTTTTACCGTACCATGAGTCGCGGCCCATTTTGCTCAGGAAAAAATTCATGGAAACCTTCAAGATCAGAATTTATTGTGGATATACAAAAAAGTTAAATAGAATTAAATAGAATAGAATATGGACACAGCGGATTATGGAATAATAGATACGATTATAATGATGTTTAATTATTCGATATGGCTGCATGTTATCCTGGAAGCTTTCTTGGATATGGCGAGTGTTCTAAATACTTTAACAGATTTGGAAACCCCACACATGACATGACCAGAGTTTCAATAAATGGACACTTACCAGATTTTGACTTAACCAGATTTGCATATATATAATCACTCGAGTTCGCAAAAGATCTCCATCCAATTACTTATGTTTGGTTTGGTAAACACTTTACAGAAAAATCTTGGACTCCAATAGAGTTATTAAGATATATGCTTGATGTTGGAAAATTAATATCATTAAAGGTAAATGAAGCAATTATATCCTATAATGCACAAAAACAAGTTTGGTTACCAGAACCTGATAGATTTAATATTGATGATGCCAGGAAAGAATTTCCTGATCTTGCCGAAGATGACATTATTAAAATATGTAAATGCAGAAACGAGTACGATGAGAAGCGTGTAAAGATCTCGGTAGAAAGATAATCGGTAAATTTACTCAAGGTGGTTCATACGGTTATAAATGGCACTGTACAAGATTGATTATGGACGATGCTGAGTTAGATTTTATAATCGCCGATAAAACAGAGAGAAACACACTTATAAGCCGAAATAATGCTTTTTTATCACATGGAACCAAACTAGGTACTACTGTGAGTAACCTTGATGGCGACTCACCGCAGTTTACTCATTTAAGATCTTTAATGCTAGCCTATGTTTCTATAAATCTACTGTCGATGATAAATCGATTTCCTCATTACGCTGTTAGAGTAGCTACGGTTTTATTTTATAAAAACAAAAAATATAAGGCTTTATTAAAGCCATTACTCCGTAATGGTGAGTGGGGAACATAGAGAAAAAAATAAGAAAATATGCTCAGTTTTCTGAATTTGATGAAGTTGAAGGTAAGGAAATATATTACAGAAATAATAATCAATTATCAGAATCACCGGCACCGTCTCTGTACAATCGTGTGGCTAGACATAAGACTGTTTATCTTATGGATGTGGAGGGTCAGCGAAAACAAATCCTGCGATTAAATTATTTATGAACAACAATTCAGATATGATCGTTTTGACACCTACACATAAACTAGGAAGAGAGATAAAAGAATGTGGGGTAAAAACATGTACATATCATAGTTTCTTTAGATGGTGTGAAGATACATGGACTCCTAAGCGAATGGGTGAAAAATGTGTACCTAAATATATAATATGGGACGAGATAGACACGGTGTCGTTAGAAACACTAAAAACATTTCTTGAATGGTTATTAACAAAAAACACTGCTGTGATTATGTGTGGTGATCATTGTCAACCACCGCCTTTTGCTGGACAGTGTCCACATGAATGGCTAAAGAATAATGTGGATTATTATGAAGAAATACATGATGATTATAGAGCTATTGATGATCCGCTGAAAGAACTTAAAAGATTAATCAGACTACAACTAGATAAAATACAATGTGAGGTAATGCGTGAGTTAATTCCAGAAACTACCATGAATGATTTTTTAATTTTATGGAGACCTACTGATTTGATAGTCGCAAGTAGAAGAATAGATCGTGATGTATTGCAGAAGAAATTATTTACATTACATAAAGAAAGGTTTTCACATTTACCTGTACCATTATGTTATCGCCCAGCAGATACTCGACGACATAATATTGAAATTGAAATACCTAGTGTAGACACTGAAAGTGTCCGAATACAAAATATGATATTAAATGACATTATTTTGGTAAATATTAATACAGGTGAAGGAGCATTGAATATGAATAAATCACCGTGCACGTTAGGATACGCTATAACAACTCATTCGTCGCAGGGATTAACTATATCTGATGCAAATATCTGGATTGTACATAGGGTTATCATAGATTACGTAATAACTGAAGAAATTACTAATGACGATGCTGTAATAAATAAAAAATAGCCTCTTATAAGCAATGTGACAAAAAAATAAACATGACTTTGATATTGATACTAAATTTATTATAAAACTAAAACAATTACAAAATAATCACTGTGCAAGTTGTAGCACAATAATTTTATGGCAATATTCGAATAAATATCCAAGACAATTTACCGTAGACAGAAAAAATGGTGATCCTGGTCACACGCGTGAAAATATGTTGACCTGTCTTGAACGTAATCGACGCAGATGTTCTAATTTACATAAGTGAAGGTGGCGGTAATTGTGTATCTGTAGAAATTATTTGCAATTGTTTACACACAAATCCACGTTGAGGGGCAGTACAATCAAGTCTGTAGATAGCAGGTCTTCCAGTGGATCTAACTACGCTAGAAATTGTATGTGTGGTTACACTCCAAATAGGGTCAGTAGCACGTTTTTTACCACCCTCCAATTCCCCTGCTTCATATAAATATCTCACAATTACATTACCTAATGCTGGTTGTTGACCTAGTCCGTATTCATCGCTACGTGGAATGTAATTTTTTGTTATTGCATTAGAAGGTTTCATGGAAATTGCATGAGTAATTTCATTATTTAATGCAGCTATCACGCTTGGCAACCTTGCAGCCCATGAATGTATGTATGTATGTATGTATGTATGTATGTATGTATGTATGTATGTATGTATGTATGTATGTATGTATGTATGTATGTATGTATGTATGTATGTATGTATGTATGTATGTATGTATGTATGTATGTATGTATGTATGTATGTATGTATGTATGTATGTATGTATGTATGTATGTATGTATGAGTAGCAGGGAGGGTGAACAGACAACTTTGCCTCAGACATTTTTTTTTTAAAAATAAAGGTTTCTGCAGGGGCTGAGAAAATAAAACTTCAACAACCCTAAACCAAAGTCTCTTTCCACACGATTATGTATTTAATCGTATAATACAATCTTTGGTTAGTTTATTTTAGTTGACGTATTTTTATGATTTTGTCAGGCAATTTTGTTCACTAGTAAAGCGACTCAATTATTGTCCTTCACCCTCTCTGCTACTCCTGACTTTTGCAGGGGAGTATAAACAAAGATTTTGTCTAGACCAACACGATATCTTAATCTTGAATCATGTAGATTTATAGTTATAAATCCAAGCGGAACAGATTGTGCTTTAGAAAATAATTTTTTTTAAATTTATTCATATCTATGTCCCCTGAACACCAGGTATAATAAATATTCTGCAGAGTATAATTATCTACTCCATTAAACACAACCAACATATTACAGATATCTCTGATCACCTTAGGTATTTGTATATATCTTTGTGTAACATAAATCACAACTGTATTTTTATGTCTACCTCGAGAAAATATTCTAATTGGATTGGAGTGTTTGTCCAACATCACATCATCATATACTACGAGATTATTAATGAATCCATCTAATTCCTCTACAGACGGGGCTTCATCTATATCTGTGATAAAGTCAATAATATCGTCACCGTCTTTATTAACTGATTTTGCTTTATCGTTAAAATCCTTAAGTACTTCGTAACAATGCTGATCATCTACAGACGGTGCTATTAAATATAGTTTGTTCCATCTCAAACACGCCATTAATAAATTTAACCATAATTGTGTTTGACCTGATCCGGATGGACCTATCATAATCATTCTTATCGAATTTGGTAATGCTGGATGGTGCTTCACTGGTTCCTGTTTTTGTGTAGCCGAAAAGTCAATTATTGTATCCATATTAATAATAACATGAGTCTATATTGAGTTCGATGTAAATCATCTACACCTACAACTGGATTAACAACAATAATAACGAAAAATAAACGACATGTATTAACAGGTAAATGTGCAAAATTTGGTACACAAAAATAAAAATTTATCTCAGGGACAACAAAGATAGGTGTGTATATTGCAGCTTCTTTAGGAAAATTACCTGGATTACAATGGGCTTAGTATGTTGGTGAGAAACACCTTCCTGGATATAATTATTGTGGTCCTGGAACTCGTCTCGATATCAGACTCGATAACCAAGATCGACCAATACCAGGAGAGTATCCAGTAAATAAGATCGATCAAGCATGTCACATTCATGACGTTGCTTATAAAATTCCTGATTTGCAAGAACGGCATCTCTTAGATGTGGAATTGATTCATGCAATAAATTCTATACCTAATAAGTCTGTTAGAGAGAAACTCGCTACTTTCGTAATAAAATCTGCTATGAAAAGTCAAATAGTGTTAGAGGCTGGTAATTAATTGTATAATTATTATAATGGAATCCATTTATTATAGTCCTAGAGGGTATTGGAAAAGTAGAGCAGGGATAACTTAACTTGCTAAAGCCGCAAAAGTTTTACATTCTGTTGCTGCAGCGTGGTTAGCACGACAGGTAATATGGTATATATATATATATATATATATATATATATATATATATATATATATATATATATATATATATATATATATATATATATATATCTACCACCACCAAAACATATTCAATATGCACATTTTGATGTCATTGTTCCTAACGAAGTTCACCAAGCAGATATTGTTTTTACCACAGGATACTATTAAAACACGTGGACGAAAGTCACGCACGTACAAATACGCATTGACTGTTGTTGATGTTGCAAGTAGATATAAAGAAACTGAACCATTATCAACAAAGACATCATCTGAGGTTGCATCTGCCTTTAAACAAATTTATCAGCGAATACCATTACAACGGCCAACACTACTACAGGTTGATCCTGGCAAAGAATTTCTTTTTGAAGCAACATCGTTGATGAACAAGCACATCGATAAAATCAGACTAGGACACACGGAGATTCATCGTGATCAGGCAATCGTTGAACGATTTAATCGAACACTTGCAGAGCGGTTAATCGGTTATCAATATGCAAAGGAAATATCTCCTGACTTTAAGACAAAGAATAGATCTCGTGAATGGGTTGCAAGGTTCCTGAATGTTATAGATGCGCTGAATAAGGAATTTACTCGTGCAACTTCTATGAAACCGTCTGATGCGATCACAAAAAAATATATACCGATAAAAAGTAAATCTTTTTCTCAACCAGTACTAGGCAATGTTACGGATAGATATTTATACGAAACTGGAGAACTCGAAGGAGAAAGAAAAAGGGCAACTGATTCTATTTGGAGTGTGACCACACACAAAATAATCAGCGTGGTAAGGACCACAGGTAGATCCGCAATCTACAGATTAGATTCAACTGCTCCTCAACGTGGATTTGTACGTTAACAATTACAAACAGTTACTGAGGATACGCAATTGCCACCGAGTACACTTTTATAAACTTGCAGGTCCTCGACGTCGATTACACTCCAAACAGGTCAGCATTACATTGTCGCGCGTGTGACTAAGACTACTATTAATTATATCAATGGTAAATTGTCTTGGGTTATTGCTCGAATACTGCCACAACATTATTGCGTTGCAATTTGCGCAATGATTATTTTGTCGTTGTTTTAACATCATAATAATATCCACATCTATATCAAACTCACGACTATTTTTTATCACACTGCTTATAGCTGCATAATTTTTTTATTGATATCGACATTATTGGTGATTTCTTCGGTTATTACACAATCCATGATAACCCGTTTTAGTTGTGATATTCTTCTAACTCGAGATACTGCGAGATAAACTAAATTTGACCACTCAATATGATCATCGACTATCCAAACCTTAGTATCAGTGATAGTTAATCCCTGCGACGAATGAATCGTTATAGCGTACCCTAACGTCCATGGCGATTTATCCATGTTTAACGCGCTCTCGACAACATCAACAGCGACAAGGACAATATCATTTAACACAAGATGTTGTATTCGGACACTTTCAGTATCTGCACTAGGAATCTTAACATCAACTTTTTGTTGTATAGTATCTGCAGGGCGATAACACAACGGTACATGTAACTTTGGGAATTTTTCCTTGTGTAATGCATATAATTTCTTTTGTAGTTCGTCACGAACTAATTTTCTACTGGCAACTATCAAATCAGCAGGTTTCCATAGGGTCCAAAAATCATTTATGGATGTTTCTGGAATTATCTCACGCATTACTTCACACTTTTTTTACCTGGTTGTAGTCGTATTAATCTTTTGAATTCTTTCAGCGACTCATCAACAGCTCTATGATCATCAAATATTTCTTCATAATAATCTAGATTGTTCTTTAGCCACTCATGTGGAGACTGTCCAACAAAGAATGGTGGTTGACCATGATCACCACACATAATCACAGCAGTATTCTTTAGTAACATCCAATCAAGAAATATCTGTAATACCTCCAGAGGCACCGTGCATATCTCGTCCCATATGGTAATTTTAAGGTATATATTTTTCACCCATTCGTGATGGGGTCAATGTATAACCGCACCATCTAAAGAAAGTATAATATGTACACGACATTACATTTCGTTGCTTTATTTCCCTGGCGAGTTTGTGCCAGGGAAATATTTCCCTGGCGAGTTTGTGCCAGGGAAATATCTAAACTCATGGATAAGTTGATCGCGTATGTTGTTTTACCTGAACCTCCACACCCATTAAGATAAATGGTCTTATGTCTAGATACAGGACCATACACGGATGGCGCAGATGATTTTGATGCTTGATTATTTCTGTAATATGTTTCCTCAATTTCATCATCGGCAGATTTACGATAACTAAGTATATTTTCTTGTTTTATCCTCCAAGTTCCCCATTCACCATTACCGAGATTTAATGAATCTTTATATTTTTGTGTATATAAAATGAATCTGTCGCAAGTCTAACAGCGTAACGAGGAAATCAGTTTATTTTCGATAATAGATTTATCGAAACATAAGCTAGCATCGAAGATCTTAGATGAGTAAACTGCGATGACTCGCCATCAGTATAGCTCACAATGATACCTAGTTTTGTTTTGTCTGATAAATAAGTATTACATCGACTTATAAATGTGTTTTTCTCCATCGTATCAACGATTATACAATCGAGTTTAGCATCATCCATGATCAATCATTTAGATGTTGTTTAATGATGATGTGATCCTCCTTTTGTAAATTTAACGATTATTTTTCTGCTGAGATCTATTGCAAATTTCTCATCGTGTTTAGCAGGTTTTGGCAACCAAACTTGCTTAAGCACGCGATATGATATAATAGCTTCAGATACTTTCAACGATATTAAAACTCCAGCATCGAGCATATATCTTATCAGAACTATTGGAGCCCAACCTTTTTCAGTAAACTGTTTTCCAAACCATGGATAAACAATCATATGGAGACCTTTTCTAAACTCAAACGACTCTACATAAGCAAATCCTTTTAAATAAAAATCTGGTAAGGGTACATTTATCGCAACTCTGGTCATGTCATGTGCAGGATGTCCAAATCTATTAAAGTATTTAGAACACTCTCCATATTTAAGAAAACTCCCAGGATAACACGCTACCATATCAACTGAGATAACTTCATTGTAATTTTATTTAGTATTGCACAATCCACCGTGTCCGTATTCTATACAACTTCTCACGACATCTTCAAGAAATTGTGATCTAGTCGGTTTTTACGAGTTTTTCTCCTGAGCGAAATGAGCAGCAACCGATGGTATGGTAAAACAATTACTTAGTAATTGTCTAACTTTGACATCGTCAGAAGTATATTTCAGCGCAAGGTTTTCTATTTCTTTATAAAGAGATTCTGTACGATAAATATCACCGTTAGACCCTACAAACTGATCATAATAATCATATTCAGAACTCTGAAATAACCACACCGAAACAGGATCATATTTACTAATATCACTGATAGAATAGAATATATCATCGTGGTAAAATTTAATCGTTCTTTCTCGTGAAAATACGGTTACAGCATCAGTCCATGCATGCGCATTATGATCTATAATATTTATAGGAGCTTTCTAGATTTATATTTTGTTTTGTGCAAAATCTCTCCTGTCAACGTCTTCACTATTATTGGAAATCCTAATAACTTTTCTAGCTCAGCAGAATCGCTAATAGACGCTCCAGTGTCTTTAAATTTTTCAGCCCAAATATATTTTTTACGCCTTAAATCTGTGAAACCGTTTCCCCGAATTGCGTTTGTGAAGTGTTCTACAATTCGCTCTGCTACACAGTTTATTCTCGACATTTAAATTTTCTTGAAATCCTTTACGTCAGGTTTATCATTCAACGGATAGAGCGCGTACACAACAGCAGTTACTGGATAAGTTCGCTCGTAATACGGCTTGTCTATTCCAGTGAGTATTCCTGGTTTGGAATTTTTACCAAGAATAATATTATTCCCTGACTTCTGGACTTATTCGCGTTTGTCTCGGATGATCCAGATATTATCATCTGTATTTACAATAAATTTTACTAAAATAATATATTTCTGAACATCAAGGTAGTCAATGATTTCTCTTGCTCGTTTGTCATTCATAACGTAGATATCATTTCCAATCCTGAATGTGGACCACACATGAACTGCACCATCGTTACGAGACTCCTTCTTGGCTTCACTAATGCGTTTAGTTATATCCGCATTTATTAAAGCTAGATCTTTCATCGAGAAACTAAATTTGTGTAGCCTGTCAAGATCAAATCTAGATGCGGCAGGATCAATTGCGGATGATTCCTGCATATTATAATTAAGGCAAATATGTATCTAAATTGAAGTATTAATCATTTATATATGATTCAACCAAATCACAATTGCCGCTGGCTTCAGATTGGTCACACATCTCCGTGTAACAACAAATGTGTAAACGACATCTGCAGTTATCACATGCAATGCGTTAGAAACGGAAGTCTAGGACCTACATCGTGTATACGATGTGTTGTTGGTGTGCGAGGAAAGACCCACCTATGTGCGCAATGTGGTGGTAAAAGATACAGGGAGTTAAAAAGATATTACAATAAAAAATATAACTCTGAATCTATTATAAAACGCGAAGAAGATTATCTAGCTAGATTTTCAAAACAATGATTTAAACAAATAGTATAAAGTATATAAAAAAGCGAATCGTACTGGTATCATTATGATTTACAGATTGAAAAAAACAGTAGGTATTGTGTACAATGCTGTTTATCTTAGGTTTAGTACAAAGGGAAATAAAAAATTATTTATCGCATAGATTTATCGTCGAATGTTTCTTTGGATCGATCAAAGATGGGTATGTGGTGAACCGCATTAACAACAATAAGCTTGACAACTCACTTCAAAATTTACGTATTATCACGCAATATGAAAACTGCAAATTTGGAAAAACTGGCGGCGTACGATTTCCAAAAGCTATAAAGTCCATGAATAAAGAATCTGGAGAAGAAATTATGTTCAAGTCAATTTATTCCGATAGTAAATATTTTAACATAGCGCCCCCTCAGTGAAACGTTCAGCTGATGGTGTTCTTAGGTCTACTTATTCCTTAAAATTTGGACAGAATATCATTTTCAGGTACTTAGATAATTAAGCGAGACCTAGGCAAGGATAAAACTTTTCAGTATTGTAGTTATTGTTATTATTTAGTTTGCAATTTGCACATATCATTCAGGAAATATTATAAGATGGTTCTCCACAAAGATACATAAACCTCATTCGATATCATGAAACAATTCTCTACTTAATCAAATTTAATTATTTTTTATTTTGTTTGATTTTTATCAAATTTGTTGTTTTTTACTCTATTTTTCAGGCATTTTAGTCGATTTTTTGTTTGTTTTTTTTTAGTTTACGCGTTTGTGTTGGTTGAAAACCCCAGGTTTATTAACGGGAATTAACATTACGTTTTAAGTTTGTTTGTCAACTACTGCTTTTTTTGCTAATATTGTGTAGATCTTATGATCATTTTGCTATGGAATTATGATAAAAAAAAATCCCGGAAAAGTCAGTATTTGACAAACAAATTCAAAATCTAATGCTAATTTCCGTTAACACTCCTGGGTTTGTCAACCAACAAAAACGAGCAAACTTAATAAAAGTCTTTATTCGCACACTTATAATCAGATATATCATAATTCTTTGACGGAGAATCACTTTATACACATATGATTCATAACGTAGTAACGATTTACAAACTTACCAGTGGTTTTTCAATGCTAATTCGGCAACTCATTCTCAACTGATAAAATAATACTTTACCTATTGTTTATGTAAAATCCGCGTACTGCATGCTTTGTTTTTACATAACATCCGCGTGCAGGATTCACAGAGTTCATAGTCAATGATCATTGGCTATCTAAGCAAAGCACGTAAATTATTGATTTACAAGGCACCTTGCCAATTTCTTGGTAGGCTGAATGTTGTAATTAGATCCGTTATATCGATTTTATCGTAGTCCTACTCAGACAGCAAATTTAGAATATAGCATATTTAGTGATAATAAATACAAAATACGTAAAATATATACATATAACCGATTCTATAAACAGAGATTTAACAGTGGAAGCAGGCAATAACGTATGTGTCTGTCTGTTTGGAATCCTATACTACATGGACTTAGATAAGTGACAGCAAAAGTGTAAAGCTAATTGCATGTGTAAAGCTATTTTTTCTTGACTAAATCAAACGTCTTTTATGCGCTCATATTCAGTATTATTTTGTGTTATGCAGAATTATGTATTTTTGTCTGGAAACTGTAAAAATAAAATACCAGAAACTGTGATTGTTGTTACTTTTGGTCTAGGTAAGTAAATATTAACTAATTTTCCTTAAACATGTAAGTGTATCCGCAGCTCGATTGGTAACATGGAAAGGCTGTGGTAATTTCGATTGGCGTTCAAATCCTATGAAAGGCAAAATATTTGTCTATGGGATAGGGGCGATCTTATGCCCACAAAAAATTATATATTCAGTGGGAAGACCGGCAGGACCCATATATTTGTGAATATAAATCAATTCACCCACCTACAACGTCAATACGTTGTGGTGATAGTTTTCACCTCTACGGAATTGATGTTTGGGGATGGGTGTGTTAGTTTCTGTTCACAAGAAAAAGAGGCCTTTATTATCATCATTATATGTTATGTGTTGTGTGCCGTCCACAAAAAAAGACATCAGGGTGATGTGAGCTCGCTAAACTTGACAAGATCAAGGTACCTCACTGAAGGGTTCCCACATAGAGACATTTTTTTCGATATTCTGGATCTTTAATGAATTTTTCTTCACTCGTTTTAAACTCATTTTTAGTTGGTTCTGGTGGACCTTGATAAACAGGTGCGACTTCAAGCCATCCTAACACTGATATGATTGAATTATGATAGATATCTATGAGATAATCAGGGGAATATACTTTAATTACCGCTGATAATGTTGGTTCGTAAACAGTGATAGCTATCTTTGATTCTTTTCCGGTTATAGATTTTATTCTGCGTTGGAATTTGTCATTAATCTCCTCTATTTGATAACTACCTGTTGAAATTCCAACAACTTGCCAATCAGGTGTTCCATCCGGTTTATTCTTATTTGCAAATACCAGTGAATTATTTGCTGGTAATCCACCGAATGGTTTTGTTCTGATATTTGGCCAGCTATTATAAACGCGCAGATGAGCCAATGCAATTTCTTTTCCTGGAATTTCAGTTGGGAAGTTAACGCTAAATTCAGGACTGGTCGAACTTACTGATATCATAGTAGTTTTTGAAGGAGTTGTGTTAGTGACAATCTGTTGCAATAATTCCCTTGACGATGTCAAAGACTCAGCCATTATTGTTATCTTTATTATTCAATTCTCAATCTTTCCACTACTGTCACTAGAGAATGCATTATTTTCTGTTACAAATGCTTCATCGTAGGTTTTCATTATCATAACGAACTCCTCATCAGATATTTTACCATCACTGAGGTACAAGGAAAGATGCGAGCATAATTCAGTATAGGCGGTTGTTGCTGTGTGTAATTTCGTCATCTACTCGCGTAATTTATCTTTCGTGCATGTGGATATTTTCCTAGCAATAATGCTGAGAATACCTGCACATGTTGTTGTTGTATAAACAACAATCGTTAAAACCGCAGGAGTAGTCATAGTTAATGTTGATAATAATAATCCAGTTCCAGCAACAACGGCAGAAACCAAGTAAACTACTACATCGATAATAACCATGCGTCTGCGATATTTTTTTTACTTTCAACGTGTATTCGTACATCATTTTTAGTTCAGTCTGACACTTACACGCCTGATTATATCTATGACGCTGAATATCAATGAGTGACTCTGCAATCGGATTCATTATACTTATGACGTTGTCATTTAATTAAGTAATTAAAATGGGTGCTTTAGTTACAAATTCCAGACACCACCAGTAATTAGCCGAGGACAAACTTCTATCCGATGATTCCAACGTAAACGTTTCTCAGAATCTTTATCCAACATTACAGATACGGTTCTAGACAATTTATTAGCTAATGAAGATGTTGTCAGTATGTTAAATTCTACAATTCTAAACACAGACAACCTGTATATACCAGCGACCTCTGCGGTTTGTTTGATGGTTTTATTTCGTTGTGTCCATGTAGCTGCACCTGATCCGTCGAAGTACACGATGTTAATTTTTTTGTGAGGAATTTTAATCAGGCTCGTCTTTTGAATAATATTCCTAATTCCTCTAATAATATCGTTGAGTTTTGTGTTAATATCAGTAAGTTTTATATCAACATTTGGTGGACTTCCAAAAAATTCGTTATTAGTTTTGTTTATATTTCTACGAAAATTTAGAAACGTTTGTATGTGAATAAAAAAATTAGTTCTAAATGCAGCAACTCCATCATTGATTGTCGTTAACGAAGTCGTTATTGGAATTTCCTTATCGTCAAGATATTTTTTGTTGTAGCATCACTATATGTGGTTGGATATCCAAGAACTGTAATTTTATTTTTGTTCATAATAACGTTTCCACTGAAGACATCGCCAGTCGACTTGACATAATCGTTAATTGACTTACCAGAATCCTGCGTTTTACCCTGATCAGTAAAAGTAACGATATTATCAGCAACTGCAGTAGGAATTCGTATAAGTACGTCTGGTAGTTGTATATTGTTTGTCTTTAATCGTCCTTGTTTGTCCTGAAAAACAACCACTTCATTTTGATCCACACTTGTAATATTTAATAAATCGTCAATCTCATTTCAGAGTTCATCGAGGGTTGCATATTTAGATAAATCAACCTGCTACTGAGCTTTACAATGAGCAGATCTTCCATAAATATCTATCATTATATTTACTGATGTCTGTTCCAATGTGGTATATTCATGCACGACTTTATGAGGTGGTTTCCCTGGACGTGACATAGATACAGCATTAAGCACATTAAGTACTTAACAACCAAATAATTGGTGGATCAGTTAATGTTTGTGCTGGTAGCGTTGAATACCAGATTGGAGCATTAATTTAATTGACATAATGAAGACATTCTTTTGGTGGCGCTAATCCATATGAATCAAAATAGATAATTCCACATGGATCAATTGCATACGCTACCCAATGCGTGCCAGGTCCAGAGTTTTTATCGAGATCCATAACACCAGTTTCAGTATTGTTAGGTTGTTTTAGTAATTGATCGCGCATAAAACACCTCTGAAATTGTTTATATTTAGTTTTTTAACAACATCTAGTAAATCAAAATTTGATAGTGGAACTATCATTGAACTGTTCCTAGTCTTAGACATTTTCCGTACCATGAAGGCGGGGTTCCTGGAAGTCTTAGACGTTTTCCTTTTTTTGATTCCTTATCCAGTTGCTTTCTTTAATGCCATTCCAGCAGAGTTCCAACAGCGCCTAACGCAGCAACTTTTGCAACAGCAGGGGCTGCAGCGGCTATTAATGCTGGTATAGCTGTGAGAAGGGGAAATATACCTACCGTTTTAAAGGTATTTTATGGCGCCTGCAGAAAGACTAAGTTTGACGCCTTAATTTGATTTTTTTTTTGCTTCATTAAAGTTTTTGAATTATCGATCGTTCCTACGATAATTTATTTGAACCGCTCATCTGTTCTTTTTCAACGATACTTTTATTCCACATAAATTGTTTGATGCTGATTGCAGTCTTTTAACCTGACCAGGGGTCAGACTCACACTAACGTGATGATATGACATTATTAATATTATGAACGATCTAATTACGTGTTCTCTACTGGCGCATCAATGACTCTCAGTCGTCCACCAAAACCTTCGAGTAACATTCATTTATCATTGAGTATTACAACAATTGCTCTGTTATTAGGAATATCGCCAACATCTCTATTGACACGAGCTCAAAAATGTATATCTACAACAGATTATCTGGTTAAATATAAATGTTCCAGCGAAAAGTAATAAATCGGATACAGAGTTGTAAAATCTAGTTGTGGTATTTGTAAACCAGTATCAACATTTTGCTCACAGCCCATAAACGATATAAGACGAAGATACGCACGTGCTACATGATTTTGATCGAAATTTAACAAATTATTCTCAGATGGTTCTTGATGTCCACTTATTCTTAATGAAACCTCAGAAACACCGAGATTATCAAATATCATAATACTGTGCGTTTGCGAATTTACTCGTGCAGTATCTTGAAATACAATAAATATGTGTCGCGGTGCAGAAACACCTTGTTGAGAAGCTATCTGCCATGTAAATAAACCGTTAATAGTACTATGGATAGCATATGTGGTCATTGTTAACCATGATAACGCTGATTTGCCACCTTGATCCATGAAAGAAAGTAACCGTTGTTTTTCAGATATCGAGAGGGATAATACTGCCATCAACAGAGAAAGTTTTGTTAGTACCACAATACCAGGATCACCAACGGGTCTCCATATTGCATCATCGTCTGTACTTTTTCGTACGAAAACAACTGCATGTTTAGCTCCGAATATAATCTTTCGTACATGTTTGCAGAATCCAAAGATATGTGACAGTGGAATTGCACATGAAAACGCTCTCCTATTTCCTTTTAAAATCGCCCGTCGTGATCTAAATCCTAAGTTGAAATCTGGATTTACATTAATAATCATTCTCTCTACATCCGTATCGGCGTTTCTGGCAAAGTTATGTGGTCGTCCTATCTCATAGTGTTGGTATTCTGGAGAATTAGAGGTATCTTTTATAAACACCATTGATGGACCAGCTGATCTTGAGTAATCGTCGCTGTATCTTGCAAGACCAAGTATTGTGGCAGCAACGTCAACGTCTTTTTGAACTGATTCAATATTTTTCCGTCAATCATGTACGTAGCGCTATCAAACAACGCCATACTACCATTATTAAGAAAACTAAAACTAACATCGTCTGCATATGCTGCTGGTGCTGCAGGATTAGCGTTATTTAAAACTCCAACTTCAATCTCAATAAATGCTTCAGCGGGTAAGAAATATCTTTTTGTAACCTGAACCTGTAGTTCAATTCGTCCACGCTGATCTGGAATTCGTGCGTCATAAGAATAACACTGATAATCGCGCACAGACTCATCTTTGATAACTGGTGCGTCCATGTCAAATGCAGGATGACTTATACGCTTGAACATCTTTTATTAGTATCATCTTAGTCTAACACTAAGATCACTTCGAGAAGTGAGACCACTTCCTGCTATCAGAATAGCGGTTATATTTTTTAATTTTCCGACACTGGGACATCAACTAACTCCACTAGTTTTTGATTAGCGGCTTGATTTATTATTTTACTTACACTTGCGTGCATCACTTCAGTGCTGGACATTTCACTGGTTGAGGTCAGACGGGTTGTGGTTTGCGTACTAATCGCGTTAGTCTATCTTTGATCGCTGAGAATGCTTTGCTAGCAAGGTTACCAGCAGCGTCTATATCTTTCTCACGAACATCATCAACAGCTTTCATACCCAGCTGCTTTGCAATAGGTATTGCTTTTGGGGCTATTTTTCTAAATAGATCCTGAACAATATCACTTAGTCCATTTCCGTAGTTGCTTTGTATACTGGTAATCGAGAGTTTATTACTCTAACCATGGTAGGTCCACGTTGAGCACCATGTATAATCATTTTGTTATTAATTGACTTTATCACTAATTGTATCGAATCACTGTGACTTAGTCACTATAATAATCATCGGCAATTTCATTAATGAGAGACTGATACACATCAATATCCATATTACCGCTACTAAATAATCGTTTACAAATATCAGCTGCTTATTAATGAATTATTACCAACTCGTTTTCCTCCAATCAGAATTTCTAGTCGTTCAACATCAGCAAGGACATTATAGGGACAAGTAATAAGACCACTTCATAGACCACTTTCAGTTGCACCAGGAAGGTCATGGAATTCTTCATCTTCCTCTTCAGTTGGTTTCGGTGGTGTTGTTTTATTTGGTGTAGATATAATTGGTATTCGTGATTTTGGTGAACCTGAATAATCACTTTGTGATTGAAATTGTTTCATTGTTTATTGTCGTTGTTGTTTTCGGTGTTTTAGCAATTGTTGTTGTTGTTTTGGGGGTAATCGTATAAACAAAATATAATTATCTATTACACGACTATACTCAATATATCTTGGATCGTCGCTTCGAGCTTGATCAACGTTATAGTGTATGCAAAATATCCATTTATACCAATTATCGTGACTTACAACATCAGCATATTCAGGTTTTAAATATTGATTCGATTATTATAACCTCTCACAGCAACTTTAGCTAATTGTTCTACATTTTTTTATCTGTCTCATATCATTAATGACATCTTCGGTAAATTTATCATTTATATTAACCCTACCTCGCATTTGTCCTGGTATTTGTTGAGTATCACTTTCTGCCTGGTCTGTATCCACTGGTATTTCCGGAATTGACATCACAGCAGCTATTTCAGCTGGAAGTTTTTGAATAATCTTTTTGTTTTCTTAGTTCTTTTTGCTATTTTTCAGTTGCTGCAGCTGTTTTCTCTAACACAGGTTGAATATCTGTAGTGGTCTCAGTTGTAGGTTTAAATAAATGTTTTGTATCCTCCTCAAAATCAACTTGAGATTCCTGACGCGATTGTAGTTGTTGCTTAACAAAATCACGAACAGGTAGATATTTTTTAATTGCCTCTAGTCGTTCTCGAGCTAATTTAGCAGAGTGTGGTTCTCCAAAACTCATTATTAAAAATATTTATAATGGATGTTTAATTCATAGCAGCAGAGAGGGTGAAGGACAATAATTGAGTCGATTTACTCGTATACAAAATTGTCTGACAAAATCATTAAAATACGTCAACAAAAATAAACTAACCAAAGATTCTATTATATGATTAAATACATAATCGTGTGGAAAGAGACTTTGGTTTAGCGTTGTTGACGTTTTATTTTCTCAGCCCCTGCAGGAAACTTTAGTATTTTTATATAAAAAAAAACGTTTCAGGCAAAGTTGTCTGTTCACCCTCTCTGCTGCTGTATGTATGTATGTATGTATGTATGTATGTATGTATGTATGTATGTATGTATGTACGTATGTACGTATGTATGTATGTATGTATGTATGTATGTATGTATGTATGTATGTATGTATGTATGTATGTATGAATGTACGTACGTACGTACGTACGCACGCACGCACGCACGCACGAACGTACGTACGTACGTACGTACGCACGCACGCACGCACACACGCACGCACGCACGCACGCACGCACGCACGCACGCACGCACGCACGCACGCACGCACGCACGCATGCATGCATGCATGTATGTATGTATGTATGTATGTATGTATGTATGTATGTATGTATGTATGTATGTATGTATGTATGTATGTATGTAAACGTAGAGAGCAAAAAATAGAGTGATGGAGAACAGTACACTGTAAACCTTTATTGACTCTACAGACACATTGTATACATCAAAACTTTACAGACTCAATCTACAGTAAGCTAGGAAACGTCATTTAGGCTTTTTCATTAACATTTCTACTATCTACTAGAAACTTTTAAAAAATGCGTTTCTGACATGTTAATATTAAATGTTTAGTTTATACATTGTCGAGACAAGGGATTATTAATCCGTGCAATTAAAACAAGGACATTGATATTTATTCAACGGCAACCACACTCATCGATTACCATATTATCCCAAGTGTATTTTTCAACCTTTGAGTTTAAATTTGTTATCACATTAATTGCTGACAGTTTGGTTGGGACACAGCAAGGTGTGGGGATAATTGGGTTAGTAGCGCTCACGACTTCAAAAATGCTTTGGTAGCTATTAAAACTCAAATCCGGTTGCG
The DNA here is from genome assembly GCA_016746295.1 of Potamilus streckersoni. Lineage (NCBI taxonomy): Eukaryota > Metazoa > Mollusca > Bivalvia > Unionida > Unionidae > Potamilus > Potamilus streckersoni. The sequence continues at coordinate 427,650 of JAEAOA010001105.1, read as the reverse complement.
GTCTTTCGCATTCGCCAGCACAATAAAATGCATTGTATCCTACAGGGGCGACAAGCCAGTTCTGAAATGGATATAGGTATAGAAATATAAATATATTTTTACTGTTTATGCCAATTAACAAATTTATAGTGGATGGATCCATTAATAAAGGACTTATAGACCTCAGATAATGTCATTATTGCCTATGATTGTAACTCAGTTTTATTCTTTTTATTTTTGGACACTGTAGGTATTAAAGTCCTTCCGACCTGCCAATTTAAAAATGTGTGCAAATAAACTGTTGAAATGACGGAAACATGGCATCGACTTTATTATCTCGCTGCTTGTTGCCACAAAATGGCATATTATGGCTACGATAGATACCTATTCCACCAGGTGCTATTTTTAATTACGTCCCTTCCTTGCCTCCTAGGGACAATTATTCCTAAGATTTCCGATATTAACTTTAACAGATTAACCAAATATCTACACCTAAAATCCTAATGAGCAAGCCAATGCAATCAGAAAGCAAAAACAAAATAAACCAAATGCTTTTTCTTATCTGGTTATTAAGCATGTAAACCAAATATTTACACCAACATTTATATTAAAATCAGTGCTTAAAATTCAGGCTTAATGATCGATATAAATATATTATACTCCTTTATCATTTTTTGTACTTTAAGTAAAATACAATCCTAATGTTTCTTGGTTTGACTGATAGGTAAAGTGACGCGATGTTTGGTTAATTTTGCAATGGCAAAGTTGACATACTGTTTATGTTCCATTCATCGGAAGAACCCATAAATAATAGTCAAGAGTGAACAAAGCGAACAAGAAATTTATCATAATCTTTATCCGTCCAATGCATTCAAATCTAAGGAACCTTCACACATTATTCGAACCCATATATCACGTCAATTCCAGATCATATGCAATTATGCTTCTTATGTTTGCTTTTTTAAGGTCCATTGTTGCATATGCTTATAACGCTTTTTTATTTTTCTTCAAATCAAATATAGAAGGAGTTATGGCCCCTATTTAAAATACTTGTACACCTCAACTAGAGTGCTCTTATGAAAGCCAAGATAATTCAATAACCATGCATCATAATCTGATGTACTGTTGTGTGTACAGTTCCCTAGTTCCTGACGTAAAGCAAATCCGCGTCAACAGAGGTCATGGTTTCCCAAACAGTCCCCTAGTTCTTGACGTAAAGCAAATCCGCGTCAACAGAGGTCATGGTTACCCATACAGTTCCCTATTTCCTGACGTAAAGCAAATCTGCGTCAACAGAGGTCATGGTTTCCCATACAGTTCCCTATTTCCTGACGTAAAGCAAATCCGCGTCAAGAGAGGTCATGGTTTCCCATACAGTTCTCTAGTTCCTGACGTAAAGCAAATCCGCGTCAACAGAGGTCATGGTTTCCCAAACAGTTTCCTAGTTCTGGACGCAAAGCAAATCTGCGTCAACAGAGGTTATGGTTTCCCAGCACATGTTTATCCATTGCAGATACATTGAAGCGCATTCCAGCAATAGGGCCCTATGCAATGAATGCAACGCTAATAGATAGTGTGGTAATTTATGGGAAATATATAAATGCATTTATGAAAATTAAGTAAATGAAAGCATGTTTCATAAATAAACAGATTCGTGTTTGGAAAATTAATAAATTAATTAAAGAGTAATAACGTAAATATTTACACTCCATCCTATGGTCGTAAAATCCTATGCAATGAATGCAACGCTAATAGATAGTGTGGTAATTTATGGGAAATATATAAATGCATTTATGAAAATTAAGTAAATGAAAGCATGTTTCATAAATAAACAGATTCGTGTTTGGAAAATTAATAAATTAATTAAAGAGTAATAACGTAAATATTTACACTCCATCCTATGGTCGTAAAATTGACATAAAGCTCATGTCTTTGGCAGGTCTGAATTGTCTTCTTCTGTCTAGACGAATGTCCACCTGCAAAAGTACAATATCGGGACACGCGTGATTCGTCTTGAAATAAAAAAGATACAAAAAGAAGGAATAAAAGCAACTACATGTCAAATTTCATAAGTGTTGCACAACAAATCTTTGCGAAGATACAAATCTATAACTTTCTCATAAATTATCCACTGATTTTCTTTCGGACACCGCAGGTGACCGAGCAATCGCAACATCTCTTTCTACACATTAGCTAGATAGTGCATTTCAGGATGTTGCTATCTTGGAATTTATTGTACTCCATGAGATTAGTTGAATAACAAAAGTTTTATACGTTTCTTTTATGGGCTGGTTCTTTCTATCTAGGAAAAGTAGTGTGCTCTAGTTTTCATCGGAAACGTAAATTGCGATAGTTTCCTTGGGTATATTTGCATTGCCCTAGTTTTCATCGGAAACGTAAATTGCGATAGGTTCCTTAGGTCTATTTGCATTGCCATAGTTTCCTCAGGGAAACGTAAATTGCGATAGGTTCCTTAGGTCTATTTGCATTGCCATAGTTTCCTCAGGGAAACGTAAATTGCGATAGTTTCCTTGGGTCTATTTGCAATGCCATAGTTTCCTCAGGGTAACGTGCCTTGTAATAAAATGTATCAAATTAAATTTGCGAAAGTAAAAAAAAAAAACTAGCAACGCATAGCAAGATTCAGGTTTCAAATATCGTGGTGTTAATATTTGACCTCGTTTTAAAATACAAAAAAGTCCCTTATAGGTACCCACTATAAAAATTAAACCGAGTGAGATCTCTTCGATTACAAGTAGCATAACCTAGTCAGCAACATAGACATTGTGCAATGGTTTTAGATTCATGTCTATTATTGTGCCAAATTAACATATGCACGTATTAAAACGAAAAGGAAGTTACATCCATTTTGTTGTGTAATTTTGTTCAGCCAATAAAAGACCGATAACGTCACGAATAAACTTGTTATACTTCAAACCCTGTTTGTATAGTCCAGGCAATGATTAAACGCCTGCGATATACCATAAGATTTGATTTGCATAACGCTAATTAAAAATAATCATTTGATTTACTCGAAAGTTCAGTTGTAGATCATAATCTATAGAACCTCTACATATTCGTCAACATTTTAATTTATTAAATTTTTATTACGGAATTCGGAAAATTAGAGTCGGTAGCATTTGAGTTTTATTTCTGTGAATGGTTATATAAAATGAAATTGAAATAAAAAGGGAAGTAAATCCTACAAACGATTTTTCATTGGTTACTTATTTGAAAGATTCGATCAGCTCTGAAAGTTCAAACAAGAAAAGAAAGGCAAATGATATATCTAGTGTGCCTGTTGCAATAAAGATATTTGTTTCTTCTAAATGAAGTTATCTTTCAATTTATTTGAATCCAAGACAACGTAGGAAAGACCAATTTTATCATTGTACTAACATTTCTTGAAGAAGCAAGAATTAAGCAGTTTGATTTCATGTTAATATGAAATGCATTTTTCAAGTTATAAGAAGTATAATGGTTTTCCTGTTGACATGCAGTGCTAAACTGAGTGGCTTTAGACCTTTAGTAGAACAATAGGTCGATAATTACGTTTGCAAATGATTGCTAACATCTTTGATTGTGAGAACCTCAAAGGAAATCAATATTAGAATTGTTATCCGTCATCAGAGACTTCCTGATTTACACCAAATACAAATGCAAATAATTTAATACTGCACAGTCGGCATCAGAAAAAGTATATTAATCTATTTTCGGATTTTATTTTCAGCCAATCAGCGACTAACTTTGGTTTTGAAACACAGTATTTAATATGATACCACATGTTCTCTGGTTCATCAACTTGTTAGTAGGCTCTAACCATAGCCTGATAAAAAAGACATACTTTACCTCACCGAGAAAAAAACTTTAACCCATAATCAAAATATCGAAATATTCCATTAGATCATTTTGATTCTATTAGAATGTTTTCAAAGATATTTTCCTTGTTTATACATATGTGTATGATACAGATGCATAATTTTTATACAGATGTGTATGATACAGATTTTGTATACAGATGTGTATGATACGGATACAGATTTTTATACAGATGTGTATGATACAGATACAGATTTTTTTATACAGGCCTGTATCATACAGATACAGATTTTTATACAGATGCGTATGATATAGATCAGATTTTTTATACAGATGTGTATGATACAGATTTTTTATACAGATGTGTATGATACAGATACAAATTTTTATACAGATGTGTATGATACAGATATAAATTTTTTATACAAATGTGTATGATACAGATACAGATTTTGTATACAGATGTGTATGATACAGATTTTTTATACAGATGTGTATGATACAGATACAATTTTTTTATACAGATGTGTATGATACAGATACAAATTTTTATACAGATGTGTATGACACAGATATAATTTTTTTATCCAAATGTGTATGATACAGATACAGATTTTGTATACAGATGTGTATGATACAGATTTTTTATACCGATGTGTATGATACAGATACAGAGATACAGATACAGATTTTTATACCGATGTGTATGATACAGATACAGATTTGTATACAGATGTGTATGATACAGATACAGATTTATTATACAGATGTGTATGATACAGATACAGATTTTTATACAGATGTGTATGATACAGATACAGATTTTTATACAGATGTGTATGACACAGATACAGATTTTTTATACAGATGTGTATGATAAAGATACAGATTTTTATACAGATGTGTATGATACTGATACAGATTTTTTATACAGATGTCTATGATACAGATACTGGTTTTTATACAGATGTGTATGATAAGATACATATTTTTATACAGATGTGTATGATACAGATCAGATTTTTTATACAGATGTGTATGATACAGATACAGATTTTTATACAGATGTGTATGATACAGATACAGATTTTTATACAGATGTGTATGACACAGATACAGATTTTTTATACAGATGTGTATGATAAAGATACATATTTTTATACAGATGTGTATGATACTGATACAGATTTTTTATACAGATGTCTATGATACAGATACTGGTTTTTATACAGATGTGTATGATAAGATACATATTTTTATACAGATGTGTATGATACAGATCAGATTTTTTATACAGATGTGTATGATACAGATACAGATTTTTATACAGATGTGTATGATACAGATACAGATTTTTATACAGATGTGTATGATACAGATACAGATTTTTTTATACAGATGTGTATGATACAGATACAGAGTTTTATACAGATGTGTATGATACAGATACAGATTTTTATACAGATGTGTATGATACAGATACATTTTTTTATACAGATGTGTATGAGCAAACAGAACAACTGACATCCTTTCTACTTGATACAAAAAAATACATATATATGTTTTGGTTATAATATATTTTAGATGTTAACAGAGGTGTTTGGATACGGTCTTCAAATGTCTTTTTCAAACGACGTACGAATTGTGATAGGTAAACAATATTCATGTTTGTAAAGTCTTGGTATAATACTAAGTTTGAGTCTGATTTTGAGCTCGAGATTTCTCTTTAAAAAGTTACTAAAACACTATTAAAGCCGCTATCTATAAATGCTTAATTATTTGTGGAATTTCAAGTCCATCACCATAATTGACAGGGAAATTGATCACTTTGGTCGTTACTGTATGAGCTTTAAATCTCAGCTCGTGGCAGTACTATCGAAATGTTTCAGACCATCAGACCCGCTCAAAAAGCATAATGTATATTGATAGAATAATCAGACCCTTTCAGACCCGCTTAAAAAAAAAGCATACGGTATGTGATAGAATAATCAGACCCTTTCAGACCCGCTTAAAAATAAACATACGGTGTGTGATAGAATAATCTGACCCTTTCAGACCCGCTTAAAAAAGCAAACGGTGTGTGATAGAATAATCAGACCCTTTCAGACCCGCTTATAAAAGCATACGGTGTGTGATAGAATAATCAGACCCGCTTTAAAAAACATACGGTGTGTGATAAAGTTATCAGACCCGCTTAAAAAAACACACGGTATGTGATAGAATTTTTACGCAAAAGCTTTTTTATTATGTTTTTATGAATTCTTTTCGTAAACACTTAGCAATGTTCTATTCCATGGTCGGACGGAAAGATAGAAAGAAGAAGGGAGAGTTCGGACTCTCTCAAAGATTAAGGTGTCACGCATAACGGTGTAGACACGGCTATATCCTTTTCTGGGAAGAAATGCTTGGCTATCGTGTATACGGGGATCTGAAATAAGTACAGTAAGTTCTCTTGTAGTTAAAGCAAGAAGCTGAACTGTTTTATTCATATAATTGATATAGAAGCTATATAATGCTACATTCCAAAGATACACTTCACAAAACATATATACTGAAAAATACACAGGATGCACTACAATGGATTTCTTATAAATTTACCAACTTCATATGTTGTAGCTTTCGCATTTTAGAAAGTGTTACAAATAATAAATATTGACCTTATTAGAGATTATAAAATAGTAGCGATTAATGCAACAATCATTTTAAAGAAATATATTTTACTTAATTTGGGATAAAGTTCTAATTTAGAATAGATTACAAAATATTATTCTTTATTCCTGAGTGATTATTTAAATTTCCATATTAAATCTAAACATGAAGTCGGTAAGCATCTTAATCTTTTGACCATTAGCAAAAATACAATTAATGTCAATTCTTAAAACAATAGAATAATTCATTATGTTATAATATTTAGAATAAAAATGATTTCACAATTACATCGTAACTAGGAAGGTTGCAAACATAAAACTTAAAGAAAAGGTCTTACCTGAAATAAGTACAGTGAGTTCTCTTGTAGTTGGAGCAAGAAGCCGAACTGTTTTACTAGCATCTCCCGGGGCTTATTTATATTAGATCACGACACCTCGTAACCTTTTATGGTAACAACTTGTTTGAGGTGAGAAGGGCTAGCCCGTATTCAAACTTCATATATGTTTTACATTGTTATTTCTGACCTTGGATTTAACTTCCAAGCCAACATACTCATTTGGAGAATATGTCAAGAATTTTTGCCACTGAGTGTAAGCTTAGTGAGTTTATACATGTATAATACGGCAAATTTGTACCAGTTATAGAGGCGGACATAAACTGCACTAATTGTAATAAAATAATATCAAAATAAATATAGCGCAATTAAATAAATTTAATCTGCATGTATTTTAATGGAAATTGTTCCCAATATAATTTAATGAAAATGAGTCCAAAGAATAGTTAGTTTTAATACACTTTAGAGAGACTTCTAATGTTCTTATTTATACTTAAATTTTACCTGAAAACAGAATAATCAAACTCATTCAGACATAAAAATGGTCTGCGATAAAATCATCTAGTTTCTTAAGTTCGCAAAGCCTTTGTTTGGGGGAAAAAAACGAAAAAAAAATCCCATATTCATCTCCCCACAAACCCCCAAAAACAAAAGCAACAAAAAGCCAAAACAAAAACAATACCCCCCCCCAAAAAAAAAACAGTTCTTGCAGCTAAAGTGACCCAACATGCTTTGATTTAAAAGCGTTTTTAAGCTGATATGATTAGGGCAATGTCTGTGACGCTATTTGTACTGTAAGGACTGTTTAGTGAAAACGATATACAGGTTAAAAACCCTGCCGTGGTATCTATATAACTCGGCTAATTGAA